>CAUYQV010070835.1:0-21854 GCA_963574575.1 Galagoides demidoff
AGCCCAACCAGAATGCTCCTCAATTTATAAGAGAGACCCTAACAGACATGAGCAATTTGATTTTCTCCATCACCATAGTAGTTGGAGGTTTTAACACTTCTTTGGCAGTGTTGGAAAGATCCTCCAATAAGAAACTTTAGACTTAAATTAATTTTAGACTTAAAATTAATCATTCAACAATTGGATTTAATGGACATATACAGAACATTTTCATCCTAACAAAACTGAATACACAGTCTTCTCATCAGCCCATGGAACATCCTCCAAAACTGATAACATCTTAGGTCACAAGTCTAACCTCAGCAAATCTAAAAGAATAGAAATTATTCCTTATATCTTCTCAGATCATCATGGAATAAAATTGAACTCAGTAACAACAGGAATCTGCATACTTACACAAAGACATGGAAACTAAATAACCTTATGCTGAATGATAGCTGGGTCATAGATGAGATTAAGAAGGAAATTACCAAATTTTTGGAACAAAATGATAATGAAGACACAAATTACCAGAACCTGTGGGATACTGCAAAGGCAGTCCTAAAAGGGAAATTTATAGCATTGCAAGCCTTCCTCAAGAGAACAGAAAGAGAAGAAGTCAGCAACTTAATGGGACATCTGAAGCAACTGGAAAAGGAAGACATTCCAATCTCAAACCTAGCAGAAGAAAAGAAATAACCAAAATTAGAGGAGAATTAAATGAAATTGAAAACAAAAGAATTATACAACAGATCAATAAATAAAAATGTTGGGTTTTTTTAAAAGGTCAATAAAATAGATAAACCTTTGGCTAACCTAACCAGAAACAAAAGAATAAAATCTCTAATTTCATCCATCAGAAATGACAAAAATGAAATAACAGACTCCTCAGAAATTCAAAGCAACCATTAATGAATATTACAAAAAACTATTCTTAGAAATATGAAAATCTAAACGAAATAGACCAATACTTAGAAGCATACCACCTTCTTAGACTTAGCCAGAAATAAGTGGAAATGTTGAACAGGTGCCCATATCAAATTCTGAAATAGCATCAACTATACAAAATCTCCCCAAAGCCTTCTGGGACCAGATGGCTTCACATCAGAATTCTACCAAACCTTTGAAGAGGAACTTAACCTAACTAACCTTTTCCAAAACATTTCTAAGAGGGAATACTTCCCAACACATTCTACAAAGCAAATATTAGGAAAAGACCCAACAAGAAAAGAAAATTATAGACCAATATCACTAATGAATATTGATGCAAAAATATTCAATAAGATCCTAGCAAACGAATCCAGCAACACATTAAACAAATTATACACCATGACCAAGCAGGTTTTATCCCAGGGTCTCAAGGCTGGTTCAATATATGTAAATCTATAAATATAATACATCACATTAACAAAATAAGAAACAAAGACCATATGATTCTCTCAATTAATGCAGAAAAAGCTTTTGATAATATCCAGCTCCTTTCATGATCAGAACACTTAAGAAAATTGGTGTAGAAGGGACATTTCTTAAACTGATAGAGGCCATCTACAGCAAACACACAGCCAATATTATATTGAATGGAGTAAAATTGACATTTCCACTCAGATCAGGAACCAGGCAAGGTTGCCCACTGTCTCCACTGCTTTTTAACATTGTAATGGAAGTCTTAGCCATTGTGATCAGGCAAGAGAAGGTGATCAAAGGTATCCATATAGGGTCAGAAGAGATCAAACTTTCATTCTGTGCAGATGATATGATTATATACCTTGAAAACCTCAGGGATTCAACTACAAACTCTTAGAAGTGATCAAGGAATACAGTAGCATTTCAGGATACAAAATCAATACTCCACAAATCAGTAGCATTTATATATAGCAACAATAGTCAAGCTGAGAAAACAGTCAAGGACTCTATTCCTTTTGCAGTAGTGCCAAAGAAGATGAAATATTTGGGTGTTTACCTAACAAAGGATGTGAAAGATCTCTATAAGGAGAACTATGAAACTCTGAGAGAAGAAATTGCTGAAGATGTTAACAAATGGAAAAACATACCATGCTCATGGCTGGGAAGAATTAACCTTGTTAATATGTCCATATTACCCAAAGCAATATACAATTTTAATGCAATCCTTATTAAAGCCCCACTGTCATACTTTAAAGACCTGGAAAAAATAATACTTCATTTTATATGGAATCGGAAAAAACTTTGATTACTCAGACATTACTCAGAAATAAAAACAAATCAGGAGGAATCACCCTACCAGACTATAATATAAATCTATAGTGATCAAAACAGCATGGTACTGGCACAAAACAGAGAGGTAGATGTATGGAACAGAATAGGGAACCAAGAGATGAACCCAGCTACTTATCATTAATTGATCTTTGATAAGCCTATCAAAAACATTCAGTAGGGGAAAGACTCCCTACTTAACAAATGGTGCTGGGTGAACTGACTGGCGACTTGTAGAAGACTGAAACTGGACCCACACCTTTCACCGTGAACAAAAATTGATTCTCACTAAGTAAAAGTTTTAAACTTAAGACATGAAACTTTACAAATACTAGAAGAGAGTGCAGGGAAAATGCTTGAAGAAATTGGCCTGGGAGAATATTTTATGAGGAGGACCCTCCCAGGCAATTGAAGCAACACCAAAAATACATTGCTGGGACCTGATCAAACTAAAAAGCTTCTGCACAGCCAGGAACACAGTTCATAAAGCAAGTATCAGCCTTCAGAATGGGAGAAGATATTTGTAGGTTATGTCTCTGACAAAGGTTTGATAACCAGAATCCACAGAGAACTCAAACGTATTAGCAAGAAAAGAACAAGTCATCCCATCTCACTGTGGGCAAGAGATTTGAATAGAAACTTCTCTGAAGAAGACAGGCACATGGCCTACAGACACATGAAAAAATGCTCATCATCCTTAATCATAGAGAAATGCAAATCAAAACCACTTTGAGATATCATCTAATTCTAGTAAGATTAGCTCACATTACAAAATCCCCAAACTATAGATATTGACGTGGATGTGGAGAAAAGGGAATACTTCTGCCCTGCTGATGGGATTGCAAGCTAATACGTTCCTTTTGGAAAGGAGTTTGTAGATCACTTAGGGATCTAAAAATAGACCTGCTATTAGATCCTGCAATTCCTCTACTAGGTATATATCCAGAGGACCAAAAATCACTTTATAACAAAGGTATTTGCACCAGAATGTTTATTGCAGCGTATTGCAGCCCAATTCATAATTGCTAAGTCATTGAAGAATCCCAAGTGCACATTGACCCATGAATGGATTAATAAACTGTGGTATATGTACACCATGGAATATTATGCAGCATTAAAAAAGATGGAGATTTTACCTCTTTTATGTTTAAATGGATGAAGCTGGCACATATTCTTCTCAGTAAAGTATCTCAAGAATGGAAGAAAAAGTATCCAATGTACTCAGTTCTACTATGAAACCAATATATAGGGAAACACACTACCATATGAAATCTATAACCCAACTACACTCAAGCTGAAGGGGAAAGAGGAGAGGGAGGGGTGGGGAGGGGGAGGCATGTGTGGAGGGAGGGTAATTGGTGGGACCACACTTATGGTGCATTTTACAAGGGTGCATGTCAAATCTACAAAGTGTAGAGTATAAATGCCTAACCAATAATTAAGAAAGTGCGGTGAAGGCTATGTTAACCAGTTTGATGGAAGTATTTCAAATTGTATATGGAACCAGCACATTGTATCCCACAAATGCATTAATGTACACAGCTATGATTTAATAAAAAGAAAGAAACTGACTGAAATAAAAGTATTTGCAAATAGTGCTAGTTACACCCAGAAACTAGAGCTTGCAAATCTAAAAATAGTATTGAGACAGGTCAGAAGCAATGTCTCATTTCTTTGACAATTACATTTTTAAAACTCTCTTTCATTACAGAAGAGATATTTAAATAACTAATAATTGAGCTAGGAGAGGGATAACATAAAAAGATTCTTCCAAGAGTGTTATAAGTCTATTAAAATGAATATATAAAAACCTTCTGACCTGCTTTTAAATTTTTTTTTTTTTTTTGCAGTTTTTGACCAGGGTCGGGTTTGAACCTGCCACCTCTGGCATATGGGGCCAACGCCCTACTCCTTTGAGCCACAGGCGCAACCCCTGACCTGCTTTTATTAAGTACTTAGAGGTAATTTACTATGTAGGAGAGAAAGAGAAAACACTGTATTAGGAGACACAAGACCAGGATTCTAATTATGACTGCCATTTGAAAACTCAGTCAGTTCACATTGTCAAAGTTCTGCCAATTGGGGATATTGATAATATTAATATTAAATATTAAAGACAATATTAATAATATATATTAAAGATAATATTAAATAATATATTAAGATAAGATTTAGATATTTAATATTTAAGATATGAAATAATATATTTAATATAAAGATAATATTAATATATATTAAAGATAATATTAAATAATATATTAAGATAATATTAAATATTAATATTTTGTTACATATGGAGTTCCTACTATTTGGCAAGCACTTAAATATATAGAAGTTAGACAATTAAGTATGTGAACTCATCCTAGAAAAAAGTGCTACAGGCCTAATTGCTGAATATCACCATGGTCACCTTCAGGGAACTCCTTTTTGGAAACTATGCACCAACACCAGCACCTCATCCACCCGTCAAAGCAATTTTAGAACTCTTTTTCTTGAATGTCCATCAGAACTGTTGTCATACAAAGTCTGAAAATTAGGTTTGTGAACTCATCATAGAAAAAGTGGTACATACCTCATATCACTATGGTCACCTTAAAGTACTCCCCTAGACCCTAGTGATAGTGAGCAATTAAGTATGTGTAACACTTTTTCTAGGATGAGGATGTGAACTTAATTGTCCAAACTCATAAATATGTAATTTTAATCTTTAAAATCTTTTGAAACCAGGATTATAATTATTATTTTTCAAATGTGAAAACTTAATTTTCTCAACACTCAAACAGCTAGAAAACGGTAAAGCCAAGACTTCTAAATGTTACAGAATTATGGTAAGGACTGCATTCAGTAATACATGTATAAATATTATATTTTGTTCTTTATTTATAATCCGTTAGTAGGAACTCAATGAATGTTACTATTACCTTCTGGCCACTCCACCTCCTATAAGGTTCAGTATCAAAGGTTTAGAACTTGAATATAGAGGACTTTGTCCTCACCACTGTCAAGTTAAGCAAGTTTTCGTTTGCTGATCTGGAAACTGAGCCTCCACGTATGCTGTCATTTCTCTGAGAAAAAGAGTTCTAAATTATAGGCACTACAAGTTAATGTTTGGAACACAGCGTGTACACAAATCATTTATTTATAGTTACCCTTTCACTACAGTGGTTACAAAAGAATACAAATGCCAACATATTTAAGAAGCAATTTGTTTTTAAGATGATACCTCAACCTCATATTTTATCTCTACACTGTCTCTTCTCAAAATGACTTTTGAAATGCAGAAATTTCTGTAAAATAATGGAGTAATTATGTGTGTTTGAGACTTCTTATGGTTGTATTACTTCTGTTTTTAAAAAGTGAAGGAAGGCCAGGTGTGGTGACTCATTCCTGTAATCCTAGCACTCTGGGAGGCTGAGGCAGGTGGATTACTTGAGCTCAGGAGTTCAAGACCAGCCTGATCAAGAGTGAGGCCCCACCTCTACTTAAAATAGAAAAACCTAGTCTGGTATCCTGGCAGGTGCCCATAGTCCCAGTTACTTGGGAGGTGGAGGCAAGAGGATTGCTCAAACCCAAGAATTTGAGATTGCTGTGAGCTATTATGACACTATGGCACTCTACCTAGTGAGACTGTCTCAAAAAAAAAAAAAAAAAAGGAAAAAGAAATGAAAAATAACTGTCCTAGTTGAATTAAGTGAATTAAGTTAACCTGTGCAAGGTATGACTTTGGAAATAAGACACTTTTGATTTTTTTATTTTCTTTTCCTTTAAGTTTTACTTCTCACTTTCCAAATAAGTTTTAACTTTGATTTTGGTAAGATCAGTTGTCAAAAAAAATTGTTTGGACTTAAACTATAATCTTTTGAGTAGTAAAGGTTTCTAGGCTTTGCTGCCTCAAAGTTCCATATTCCAGGCCACTGAGGCGCCAACAGTTATTGCCAATGTTGAACACAGCTGCAGATCTGCATGGAAACTATATGACACTGCATGAACTCAGAAATAGAGTCACCATATCCTTCCCAATCAGCACACTAAAACCCAACTCCAAATGAAAGTCTTTTTTCTATGGAAGTTACTCTAGGGAGTTATGATGAGGTGATTGTTCCACCAGATGACACAGACATAAACATGAAAAAACAAAAAAATGTGACACCACCAAAGGAACATAACCCTCTAATAACAGACCCTAATGAAAAAGAAATTAATAAATTGCCAGAAAAAGAATTCAAAAGAATGACTTTAAGGAAACTTAATGAGATACAAGAAAATACAGATATATTGGCCAGATATAGTAGCTCATACTTATAATCCTAGCACTTGGGGAGAGTGAGGTGGGAGGATCACTTGAACACAGGAGTTCAAGACCAGCCCGAGCAAAAGTGAAACCATGTGTGTACTAAAAATAGAAAAATTAGCCAGGTATTGTGGTGGGTGGGCGCCAGTAGTTCCAGCTACTCAGAAGGCTGAAACCTGGAATTTGAGGTTGCTATTTAGCTAGACTGACACCATGGCACTCTAGCCTGAGCAATGAAGTGAGACTTTGTCTCAAAAAATAAATAAATGAATAAAAAAGGTGATACCTGTGGCTCAAAGGAGTAGGGTGCCAGCCCCATATGCTGGAGGTGGCGGGTTCAAACCCAGCCCCAGCCAAAAACTGCAAAAAAAAAAAAATAATAATAATAATAAAGGAAAAGGGAGAAAATATATGTCTATAATTCAATGAAATCAGAAAAACAATTCATGATATGAATGAGAAATTCAAGAAAGAGACAGAAATAGAACCAAACAAAAATCCTACAGCTGAAGAATTCAGTGAATGGAATTTTAAAATACAACAGAGTACTTTAATAGCAGATTTGATCAAGCAGAAGTAACCCCTGAGCCTAAAAATAAGTCATTTAAAATTACCCAGTCAGAGAAAAAAGGAAAGATTGAAAAGAGTGATGAAGGCCTAAAAGACTTATGGGACACTATTAAGTGAACAAATCTTCATATTGTGAGTTCCAGAAGAAGGGAAGGGAAAAGGTATAGAAAATAATGGCAGAAAATTTTCCAAGTTTGGGGAGCATTATGGATATCCAGTTTCAAAAAGCTCAAAAGTGATCAAATTGATTCAACCTCTAAAGGTCCTCTTCAAGGCACATATAAGTCAAACTGTATGAAAGTTAAACAGAGAATTTTAAACACAGTAAGAGAAAAACATCAAGTCACACATAAGGGAATGTCCATAGGACTAATAGCAGATTTCTCTGCAGAAATCTTACAGGCCAAGAGAGAATGGGATGATATTCAAAGTGCTGAAAGAAAAAAAAAATGCCAACCAAGAATATTATGCTTTAGAAATAAGGGAGAAATAAAGTCTTCGCCAGACAAAATTTGAAGGAATTGATCACCACTATACTAGTCTTACAAGAAATCCTCAAGGCAGTCATCTATCTCTAAAGGGTGATAATTACTGTAATGAAAACACACAAAAGTATAAAATTCACTGGTACAGCAAATATACAAAATACAAAGCAAAAAGAATCAAACCATATCACTACAAAAAAATAACTCCACTAAATCATGATGATAAACATCAGAGAAGAAGGAAAAGAACAAAGGATATAGAAAACAACTAGAAAGCAATTAACAAAACCACAGGAGTCGGGGACTATCAGTAATAATCTTGAATGTAAATGGGCTAAATTCTTCACTTAAAAGATGTGGTCTGGTGGCTGAATGGATAAAAACAAATAAACCAAAACCAAACAAACAAACCCCCAAACATGACACTACTATAAGATGTCTACAAGAAACTCATTTCACGGCTTGGCACCTGTAGCTCAGCAGCTAGGGCACCAGCCTCATACTCTAGAGCTGGCAGGTTCAAACCCAGCCTGGGCCTGCCAAACAACAATGACAACTACAACCAAAAAATAGCTGGGCATTGTGGCAGGCACCTGTAGCCCCAGCTACTTGGAAGGCTGAGGCAAGAGAATTGTTTAAGCCCATGAGTTTGAGGTGGCTGTGAGCTGTGACACCATAGCACTCTACCGATGGCAACATAGTGAGAATCTGTCTCAAAAAGAAAAGAAAAAACTCATTTCACCTGGAAATATATGCAAAAGTGAAGGCATGGAGAAAGATATTCTATGCTAATGGAAACCAGATGCAAACAGAAGTAGCTATACTAAATGAGATAAAACAGACTTTAAGTAAAAAACTATAAAAAGAGACATAGGTCAGTCTCTGTGCTTCTGAGCTCACAGGTCCTTTCCACACTCACTGCTCCAAGGACCAGTGCCTTCACCCACTCCACTGGTACCATGCACAAGATTGTGCACATTCAGGTAGGCCAGTGTGGCAACCAGATCAGAGCCAAGTTTTGGGAGGTCATCAGCAATGAGCATGGGATCAACCCCACAGGCAGTTACCATGGAGACAGTGACTTGCAGCTGGAAAGAATCAACATGTACTACAATGAGGCTGCTGGTAACAAATATGTACCTTGGGCCATCCTGGTGGATCTGGAGCCAGGCACGATGGACTCTGTCAGGTCCAGGCCATTTGGCCAGATCTTCAGGGCAAACAACTTTGTGTTCAGCCAGAGGGGAGCCAGAAATGACTGGGAGCCACTACACAGAGGGAGCTGAGTTGGTAGACTCTGTCCTAGATGTGGTCAGGAAGGAGTCAGAAACTGTGACTGTCTCATTAAAAAAAAAAGAGAGAGAGAGAGACATAAAATAGACATTATGTAAGAGACAGCATCATTTAATGATAGGCAGAGCAGATTAATTCAAAAAGAGAATATAGCAGTTGTAATTATATGTGCAGCCAACACAGGAGCACCCAGAAATATAGAGTAAATATTATAATAATGAAGGGAGAGACAGACTCCAATACAATAATAGTTGGGACTTTGATACCAAATGTCCAATGTCTTAACATTGGACAGATCATCTAGACAGAATATCAACAAAGACACATTTGATTTAAACTATACCTTAGGCTTGGTGCCTATAACTCAGGGGTTAGGGTGCCAGCCACATACACTGGAGCTGGTGGGTTCAAATTCAGCATGGGCCTGCCAAACAACAATGACAACTATAACCAAAAATAGCCAGGCATTGTGGAGGGTGCCTATAGTCCCAGCAACTTGGGAGCCTGAGGCAAAAGAATTGCTTAAGCCCAAGAGTTTGATGTTGCTGTGAGCTGTGATGCCATGGCACTCAACTGAGGGTGACATAGTGAGACTCTGTCTCAAATAAATAAATAAATAAATAAATAAATAAATAAAATGAAAAAATAAACTATACCTTAGACCAAATGAACCTTACAGATGTTTATAGAACACTTCATTCTATAGTTATAGAATATACATTTTTTCAGTAGTATGTGGAATATTCTCCAGGATGCAACACATGTTAGACCACAAAACAAGTCTCAATGAATTTAAAATAATTAAATCATATCAAGTATCATTTTGGATTACAATGCAATAAAACTAGAAATTAATAACAAGAAGAACTTTCAAAACTGTACACATACTGAGAGTAAAGAACATGCTCTTGAATGATCGATCAGTGAGTGGGTTAGTGAAGAAACTAAGAAGAAAATTAAAAAATTTCTTGGAACAAATGAAAATATAGACAAAACATACTAAAACCTATGAGATACAGAAAAAGTACTATTAAAAGGGAGTTTATAGCAATAATGCCTATATCAAAAAAGTAGAAAGATTTCAAATAAACAATGTAATGATGTGCCTCATTGAATTAGAAAAGCAGGAACAAAATTCAAAATCAGTAGAAGGAAAGAAATAACATCAGAGAAGAAATAAATGAAACTGAAACCAAAAGGCAATATAGAAAAGTAAATTTGGCTTTTTGAGAAGATAAAACTGACAAACCCTTAGCTAAACCAAGGAAAAAAGAGAAATGACTCAAGTAAAATCAGAAGCTAAAAGCAGGACATTATAACTGATATCACAGAAATATGAAGGATAATTAGAGGCTATTACAAACAACTTTATCAACATATCAGAAAACCAGACAGAATGGATAAATTCTGGACATGTACAACAACCGAGATTAAAAACCAAGAAGAAATAGAAAACCTAAACAGACCAATCATGAGCAACAAGATTGAATCTGTAATAAAAAATATCTCATCAAAGAAAAGCCCAGGACCCAATGGCTTCCCTGCTATATTCTACCAAACATTTAAAGAACTAATACCAAATTCTTCTCAGACTCTTCAGGAATTTGAAGAGGAAGGAATTGTTTTAAACTGGTTCTGCAAGTCCAGTGTTACCCTAATACCAAAACCACACAAAGATACAACACACAAAAAAGGGTAACTATTGGCAAATATGCCTGAAGTGCATAGACACAAAAATCCTTTGCAAGATACTAGCAAACTGAATCAAACAGCACATTAAAAAGATCATTCACTGTGATCATGTGGAATTTATCCCAAGAATACAAAGATGGTTTAACATATGCAAATTAATAATATGACATATCACATCAATAGAATGAAGAATAAAACCCTTATGGCCATCTCAATAGATACAAAAAAAAAAAAAAACACCCACTTGATAAAATAAATATCCCAGCTGGGTACAGTGGTTCATGCCTGTGAGTAATCCCAGCCCTTTAGGAGACTGAGCTGGGAATATCTCTTGAGCCCAGGAATTCAAGGTTGTAGTGAGCTATAATCATACCACTGCATGCCCACTCCACTATGGGCAATAGAGCATGATTCTGTCTCGAAAAAATATTAATATCCCTTTATGGTTAAAAACTCTCCACAAGTTAGGTATAAAAGGAACATACTGCAATATCATAAAGGGCATATATGACAAACCTATAGCCACCATACTGTATGGTGAAAATAAGAAAGCTGTCCTGGAAATAAGAAGGAACAAGACAAGGATGCCCACATTTCACAAGGATGCTTACTTTTATTCAACACAGTACTGGAAATCCTAGCCAGAGTAATTAGGCAAGAAAAGAAAGGTCACCCAAATTGAGAAAGAGGAAGTCAAATTGTCTCTGTTTGTAGATGACATGACCTTTTATATAGAAAAACTCGTAAAATGCCACAAAGAAGGTGTTAAAACTAATAAATTCGGTAAGCTTACAAGGTACAAAATCAAGACACACACACAAAATCAGTAACATTTCTATATACCAACAATGAACTAGTGGAAAAGAAGTAAAGAAAGCAATCCTATTTACAGTAGCTAAACTCCCCCCCCACCACCAAATTTCCAGGAATAAATTTAACCAAGGAGGCAAAACTCTCTTCAAGGAAAAGTATAAAACACTGATGAAAGAAATGGAATGGTTTCCCATGTTTATGGATTGGAAGAATTGATATTGTGAAAATGACCATATTATCAAAAGTAATCTTGGGCGAGCCTGTGGCTCAAAGGAGTAGGGTGCCAGCCCCATATACTGGAGGTGGCGGGTTCAAACCCGGCTCCGGCCAAAAACTGCAAAAAAAAAAGAAAAAAGTAATCTATGGATTAAGTGCCATCTCTATCAAAATACCAATGAAATTCTTCACAGAAATAGAAAAAATTATCCTAAAATTCTTATGGAACCGACCTGGAATAGCCAAAGCCATCCTGAGCATGAAGAAAAAAGCTAGAGGTATCACACTATCCTACTTCAAAATATACTACAAAGCCATAGTAACAGATGGCTTTCCTTTTGGCACTGGAATAAAAACAGACAGATAGAACAATGAAACAGAATGGAAAATGCAGAAATAAACCATCTACAACCACCTGAATTTCAGCAGATACCAAGAACATATATTTTGGAGAAAGGGCACCTACCTCAACAAATGGTTCTGGGAAAACTGGATATCCTTATGCAGAAAAATGAAACTAGACTTCATATCTCATCATACATAAAAATGAATTCAAAAATGGATTAAAGACCCAAAACTATGAAACTGTTAACAGAATACATAAGATAAATGCTTCAGGACATTACTCTGGGCAAAGGTTTTTGTGGAGAAGCCCTCAGAAGCACACACAACAAAAGCAGAAATAGACAAATGGGATTATACCAAGCTGAAAAGCTTTTGCATAGCAAAGGAATCAACAGTGAAAAGACAACCTGCATAATAGGAAAAATATTCGCAAACTATTCATCCAACAAGATTAACATCTATAATATGCAAAGAACCCAACAACAACAAAAATCTCCAGATAATTTTATAAATGGGCAAAGATTTGAAAACATACAAATGGCCGACAAGTATATGAAAAAATGCTCAATATCACTGGTTATTGGCAAATATAAATCAAAACCACAATGAGGTATTATCCCACCCTGGCTAGAATGGCTATTTAAAAATAAAAAACCTAATAATAATAGCAGATGCTGTCATGGATGTGGAAAGAGGGAAACTCACATGCTGTTGGTGAGAATGTATTTATGAAAACTAGTACAGCCATTATGAGTAAAGAGGCTCTGCAAAAAACTAAAAATAGAACGGCCATGTGATTCAGCAAACCCACTACTGGGTATATGTGTATATCCAAAGAAAAGGAAATCAGTATGTTGAAGAGCTTTCTGCACTCTCATGTTTATTGAAGCACTGTTCACAATAGCCAAGATACAGAATCAAACTAAATAACCATTAGTAGATGAATGGATAATGAAAACATGTGCATTTATATATGTGCGGTGTTAACACTGGCTATAAAAAAGAAAAAATTCTGTCATTTATGGCAACATGAATGAGCTTGGAGGACATTGTGTGAAATGCAATAAGCCAGGTACATAATGGTAAATATTTCAGGCTCTCACTCATATGTAGGAGCTAAAAGAATTAATTTCGTAGAAATTGAAGTAGAGACTAGAATAATGGTTACTAGAGGCAGAAAAGGTAAGGGGGAGAGGAGGATAACTAAAGGTTGGTTAACAGATACGAAAGTATTTAGTGTTGAAATATCACACTGTAGCTCATAAATATGTATAATTATTATGTGTAAATTAAAAATAACCTCCCCCCCAAAAAAAGCGCCATTTAGCAATGGGTAGACAATCAAGGTATGGCGTTAACTCTGCCATTAAAAACAGCCAGCCATAGACAATACATAAATGTAGGGCTGTTTTCCAATAAAATTTATTAGAAGTTTGTGGCAGGCAGGATTTGGCTCTATTGTTCAGATTAATCATTATGACTGATGGAGCGTTGTACTCATGGGAAAGTTTTCCAGAGGCTAAGACATTATATCAATGAGAGGTTGTTATTGTTTCAAGACAATTCTGTAAAGGTCTCTTGTCCTTCTGCAAGCAGAGGCACTGGCTGATTTGCTCTGGACTATTTATTAAAGTATGTATTGCAAAGAATCTTGGGAAATAGAGATGATACTTTCCTCTGGAGTAAAGAACAGATTTGCTAACTGTCCGGTACAACAAAACTTAAGCCTACCTCCTAGGCAAAGATCAGTTAGACTCACCAACTATTATTAAAAAAAAAAAAAAAAAAGTCTGGATTCTCTGAGTTTGGGGATCTTCTGTAACAACTCACTTCAATGACGGCATTGCTGGCTCTTTGCATTACCCTTGGGAATTGTAGTTTGAGGACACCGTACAAATGATACTCTCACTACTGCTATTGCTGTGAGGAATAAACTGTCCTCTGTTTCTGAAGGGGAAAAAAAAGAATTTCTGTCTGAATTTGGATTTCCTCTAAACATATTTCAGACTATTTGCCCTCAAAAATACTAGGAATGTTTAGAATAATAGCCCAATGTTTTCAGCGATAAAGCTATCCTTTTTTCTTCCAGAAAAGAAGCTTTGCTCATTGCATAATGATCTTTTCCATGACTGTAGAAAGACAGAGGAACGCTAAATGCAGAGAATCTTTTGCCAAAATGTCCAATTATTGAGTTTTTTTAATAACGAAAAGAAGAAACTATTATTTTCATTAGCTCTACAAAACTATGACCCAAATATGAAATTAAAAATTGTTAACAACTTTCCTTTCTTTCTTCATTTAAAAACTTTTTCTAGTGGACCAACTTTTTATAGCCTCCCTTTAAATTTAAATTCTAATATATTGAGGCAGCTTATAATCAACAATTTTTTTATTTCAGACTATTTTAATTAATATTTTCAGTCTTTTCCAAAACTAAATTGTTTTTAGTTTTTACTTATTTAAAACAAGGAAGAAGGAAATTTAACTGTCTATTTTTTTCTGTCTCTTATTCTTTCCATGTCAGAGTGCCAACATGTATTACTGTCTGAGGAAGAAAAATGAGGAAAATCAAGACTCCTGAATGACCTTAAATGAATTAATTTCTCCTTATTAGAACTAAGTATATCTTTTTAGTTATTCTGTGACTGTTTAAGTTAAAGTTGATAATGTGATATCTGAAGATATATACACATAATTTATATCTTGTAAATCTTAGGAAGAAAATACACAGTATTCTTGATGGCAAAAAACATGCCAAGACATTTAACAATTTAGAAATAAATCAGTAGCTAGTTGGTAGAAAAGCATGTCAGGTCTGGCTGGCATTTTTTTTTTTTTGCAGTTTTTGGCCCAGGCCTGGTTTGAACCTGCCACCTCTGGTATATGGGGCCAGCACCCTACTCCTTTGAGCAACAGGCACCGCCCAGGTCTGGCTGGCTTTGATCCCTCCCAATTAATGTAGGAGTTTGCTGATCCTTTCCCTTCTCAATTTTAAAATTTCCTTTCCAATAATTTTTTCTATCATAATGTGCTCATTATTGTTCATAATGTGCTCATTTCCCAGCCACTTTTTTGCACCAAATTAGCAATTATTTCCTTAATTTTTTTTGCCATTTTATAGGTTTGTTAATAGATTTTTAAAAGTAAATAACTTAGAGTCTTCTTGAGATAGAGTTTTACTCCACTGCCCTGGGTTGAGGGCTGTGTTGTCATCATAGCTCACAATCACCTCAAACTCCTGAGTTCAAGTGATCCTTCTTCCTCAGCCCCCATGCCTGGCTAGTTTTTCAATTTTTAGTAGAGACAGGGTCTCACTCTTTCTTAGGCTTGTCTTGAACTTCTGAGCTTAAGCAATCCACCTGCCTCCGCCTCCCAAAGTGCTAGGATTACAGGTGTGAGACTCCACACCTGGCCTACCTACTCATCTTAAACAGAAACTTTAAAAAGCCAATTTAGCTCATATCTGTATGACATCAATATGTACCATATCTTGAGATGATAACACCATTAAATTTTTTCTTCTGAAAAATTAACAATTAATATTGGAAAATATGTTAATACATTTTCAGAAATACTGTTTTTAGAGGTATTAAAACCTTGAAATAGTTATTCATACCCATAAGTATATAAACTCTATAACTAAACATTGATACCATAAGAAAATCTGAGAATCCCATCTGAGATAATTTAAGAAATGTGTAGTATATACATAGTTATACTTAGAGTAGCTTAATTATACAGTGCTTATGCTTCCTTTATGAATAATTCTATATTCTTCTTTCTGATATAATTCTCTGTACTATATTAGTACTTTACTAGTAACACATGTCTCTAAGAAGTAACACCAAAAGAGCAAATTCTATACCCAGTTCTGTTAGCTGGGCTCAGTAGTACAGATTTCTGATTTATAGTCAATGTTTAGTTCTGCACTTTTATTTTCTAGATCTGAAGCTATAAATCTTTGGTTCTTTCATTTCAAATCTGTGGATAAGTGTAAGTGGTCTGCTAGTAAACCTTTTTTGTTGTTGTCATTTCATTACATATGCATCATGAACTTTGCATCAGAAAGCATTCAACAGTCTTAACCAGAGAAAGCCTGTGAAAGGGAGTGTTATAAAGCCTTTTTCTGTCAAAGAAGTCACACAGGCAAAGCTTTGTATTTGCTGAATGATTTCATTCTCCCCTCTGCCTTAGGAGATGGGGGTCTCACTATGTTGCCCAGGCTATGGTGCAGTGGCACAATTGCAGGCACAATCATAGCACACTGTAGCCTCACACTCCTGGGCTCAGCAGTCCTCCCACTGCAAGCTCCCATGTAGCTGGGACTATAGGCACACACCACTCCTCTTGACTAATTTATTTTATTTTATTTTTTTAGATAAGAAGTCTCCCTATATTTCCCAGACTGGTCTCAAAGTAGGCCCGAGCTACCAAGCTCAGATGATTTATTAATTTTTACATGCACAGAAATTGGCCTTGGGAAAAGCACTGCTAGTGCAGCCTTGCAACCAGACTTCCCTACTTCATTCTATACTTCTTAAAAAAAGAGAAAAGCACCTCCTTTCCTGTTGTTTGAAAATCTAACAAGGAAAAACTAAAGCATAGTATCTAGACTCAATCAACTACTTTATCAGGATTCATGAAGTCATTCATGGATTTTTTTTTTTTTAATCAGCGACTAGGGAGCAGATTCTCCAGAGAAAAAATGCTTGCTTAAATCAGTTTTTTTAGTGCCCAAACCAGAATTATGAAGGGAAATCTCACTTATAGGAGTAGCAGCTACTTTGGTAATACTGGCTATGTTATAGTTATAAGATATTATTAAGTGACTTATATATTCTAAAATAATATCTTTTTCTTATAGGTGGTGGGTTAGGCAAATACCACTCTTAAAAGTAACTGTTAATCCTTTTGTATACTGAATAATCTAATGTATTTACAGGAAGACGAAAAAGGATATTGATTAACATTTTTAAAACCTTGGAAATTGGCTAATGAAGTATTGTTATCCATTCTTTGAAAGGTACATTATGTCCTTTGCAATTTTCTTATAATATAGAGCAGTGTTTTTCAACCTTTTTAAAAATCTCACAGCACACTCGAACGTGTAGTTAAACTTGCATGGCACACTTGAATTATGTTGACCAAAAAAAGAGTAAAAAAAAGAATATATTTATTGTGCTTTGAACTTATTTCAAAAATAATTTAATTGATCTTTAAAAATTGGGGGGCACACCCAAGATCCTCTTGTGACACACCAGGGTGCCACAGCATACCATTTGAAAATCAATGGTATAGAGGGTCTTAAAAAATTGACTGGTTCCTTCTTATTGAGTCACAAGATATTCCTCAACTTCATTTTTGATGAATATAGATTCAATATAGTGCAATACAATAGACAGCTTAAATAGGAATATAGAAATTGACAGGTGATTTCTTAGGATATAAGACTTTGAGGTATAGTTAAGTATATACTATGTACAGGAGCTTCGCTTTCTTTCCCTTCAGGGATGCTAGGCAATAAAACCTCTAAACTAGTTTACTTTTGTTGATTGTCTTTTCATTTATTTGCAGTTCTGGGAAATGCCAGTGCAAAGTGGGGGTCATTGGCTCTTCATGTGACCAATGCCACGATGGATATTACGGCTTTAGCAAGAACGGCTGCTTTCCCTGCCAGTGCAATAATCGGTCCACCAGTTGTGATGCCCTCACAGGTACATACTTTACTTAACTGTATCATGTAATTATTTCACTATTCTTTTCATTTAGAAATTTTTCATTGATAGTTCGATTCATCCCAAATAGTTTATAAGGGCCTTTCTCTTCTAAGTAGAATGTATAAGATCACTGCAAGCCAAACTCTTACTGCAACTTGAAAAAAATATATAATCCTGGGAAATATAGCGAGACCCTGTGTCTACAAAAAACCCTCAAACAAACAATTAGCTGGGCATGGTGGTATATGCCTGTAGTACCAGCTACTTAGGATCCTGAGGTAGAAGGATCACTTTAACTTAGGTCACAGTAAGCTATGATCAGGTCACTGCCCCTTAGCCTGGGTGACAGAATGAGATCCTATCTCTAAAACAAAAGGAGAGAAAGAAGCGGGGGAGAAAAAGTATATACATTCAAAAAATCACATTGGCTGGAGATGTATGGAAGCAAGGAGAAATATATGGACTAAAGTACCAGGAAGGGTAGAACTCTACCTAGATAAGCTCATAATCACCAGCCCATTTCCTTTTGAGAGGCCATTTGCTGATTCTGGGCACAGGCTAAGGAGCAGACTTGGCCCAAGCAAAGGAATTCTTCTTGAGAAAAGAGATACAGGAAGAGATTTGGCAGTCATCTGAGGCTTGCATGATGGTTGGAAACTAGAGGAGCCCTGAGCACAAGGTCAGTTTTCCCACAGGACATTAGCCGACTTTGCAGGAGATAGAAGGCTGGACCAGAAAGGTAGAAAGAAATCTCTTTCAGTCTCATGCTGAGGAGACAAAACTTCTTTAGAGACAGGGGGCCTGCTACAACGTGCAACCATCTCTTTCTTAAGATATTGCCAGATTCTGAAGATGTAGAGTAGGACCTAGGCTCAAACCACCCGAGGCCAGTACTGAATCTCTTATGGGGTTTTAAAGCTGGGGAGACACAGGTTTGCTAGGCTCTCAAAAGCCTCAGAGGTCTATGACCAAGAAATAGTGATGAACCAAAGGTGAACTTATTAAAATTGTGGTCCATCCTCAATGCACCTTAATTTCTGATTAGATTGAGGTGATCCTTTCATTACATCTACCTAACAGAGGAAAGGGGGAGCCCTCTCTGGTACTTTTTTTTTTTTTTTTTGGTAGAGATAGAGTCTCACTATTTCATTTTATTGCCCTCGGCAGAGTGCCATGGTATCACCCAGCTCATAGCAACCTCCAACTCCTGGGCTTAAGCGATTCTCATGCCTCAGCCTCCCGAATAGTTGGAACTACAGTTGCCCACCACCACACCTGGCTGTTTTGTTGCAGTTTAGCTGGGGCTGGATTTGAACCTGCCACCCTCACGATATGGGGTCGGCACCCTACCCTCTGATCCACAGGCACCGCCCCCCCCAGTACTTTTATACACATATATATGCCATGTCTGGTATATGGTAAAAAATACTAGATGATGCAGAGACAGGAAAATCTGACTGATAATAAAGAGAAAAACAGAAACAGATCCACACATGATCCAGATGGTAGAGTTAGCATACAAAGATTTTAAGATAACTCAAATTTAAATTTGAAGAAAATATAGGAAAAATCAGACAATAATAGGTTTAAAATGGCAAAATTTCAAAGAGTTTGAATTTTAAAATCAAATGAACAATCTAACACTGAAAAATACAGCATGTGAATTAATAACTCATCGCATGCATATTGTACACAGTGAAGACAAAATTAGTAGACTCAAACATAGCATAGTTAAAAATACCCAAACTAAAGCATTTAGAGAAAAAGCAATGAAAAGACAGACCAGGAAAGACATGTGAGATACATTTAAAAGATCTACAGGCTCAGCGCCTGTGGCTCAATCGGCTAAGGCGCCAGCCACGTACACCTAAGGTGGCGGGTTCAAATCCCCAGCCCAGGCCCGCCAAACAACAATGATGGCTGCAATCAAAAAATGGCCGGGCATTGTGGCGGGCGCCTGTGGTCCCAGCTACTTGGGAGGCAGAGGCAGGAGACTCGCTTGAGCCCAGGAGTTGGAGTTTGCTATGAGTTGTGATGCCATGGCACTCTACCCAGGGGGGGATAGCTTGAGGCTCCTTCTCAAAAAAAAAAAAAAAGATCTACAAAAATATAATTTGGTTAGGAGCAGTGGCTTAAGCCTATAACCTAGACACTTTGGAATGTTGAGGTGGGAGGATTACTTCAGAGCAGATGTTCAAGACCAGGCTGGACAACATAGCAAGACCCTTTCTCTACAAAAAAGAAACAAACTAGTCAGGCGTGGGGGCCTGCATCTGTAGTCCCAGCTACTCAGGAAGTTCGGGTGGGAGTACTGCTTAAACGCAGGAGTTTGAGACTACTGTGAGCTATTATAACCTTACTGTACTCCAGCCTGGACAACAGAGTGAGACTCTGTCTCTTTAAAATAAACAAACAAACAAAAAAAAAAACAGTAAATGTAATTTGAGATACAGAAAGAGAGGAAAGAGATATTGGGTCAGAGCAATATCTGAAGAGATAATGGCCAACAATTTCCTAAATTGTTGAAAGACATTATCTTACCATTAGGAAAACCCAACAATATAAAACCAAAGAAAACCATATTTAGGCGGACTATTAAGAACGAAAGTTAATCAACTTGTAATCTTTAGTACTTCTGAATGTGAGGATTAGGGATACTTCCTTGGAAACTTTTTTTTTTTTTGCCACAATCAAAAAATCAGGACATACCTAGTCTGACAAGTATAAGTGTTTTTATGAGGACAGGGTAGCAGAATATTTAAAATTGAAAGTACCGTGGAAAATCTGTATTGAAAGCTTATTCTTTATTCTAATCCTTTATTCTGTAGAGAAACAAATTGATTTAGAAGAAATTGTGTTATTTTTACTTTTATGTGATCTGGTCCCTGCCTACTTGCCAGTTTTATCTTGTGCTATTTTTTCCGTTTACATCTGTGATCCAGTCATACTGGCTTTAATTTCTAAAATAAGCTATGTTCCTTTGTCCCAGGGTTCTCATGCATGATTTTTTCTCTGCCTAGAATGCTCTTTCTAATCCACTTGTACCCCCACTCTTGTCCCTTTTGCCTTTTAAAATCATATTCTTCCTTCTGATCGTTAGTTAAAGGTCACTTCATTAGGGTGGCACCTGTGGCTCAACTGTCTAAGGTGCTAGACACATACACCAGAGCTGGTGGGTTCGAATCTGGCCCCGGCCTGCCAAATAATAACAACCACAACCAAAAAACAGCCAGGCATTGTGGCAGGCACCTGTAGTCCCAGCTACTTGGGAGGCTGAGGCAAGAGAATTGCTTAAGCCCAGGAGTTTGAAGTTGCTGTGAGCTGTGATGCCACGTCACTCTACCCAGGGCAATAGCTTGAAGGTCTATCTCAAAAAAAAAAAAAGTCACTTCATTAGAAAGCATTTCTGATGCTCTAGGCTAAATGGCAATTCCCCTGACATACGCTCTCACATATGCTTGTATTTTTTCATAGCACTTATCAGTTTGTAATTATATATTTATTTGTGGTTATGAGTCACATATGGCTTACATTTTAAGTTTCATGAGAGCAGGAATGCTCTCAGTTTGTTCCCTACTGAGTATACACCATCTCTAGCAGGTAGCTTGGCACATAAGCACTCACTAAATGTTTGTTGAAGAAATGAATGGAAAAATATACAGAGGAAAGATGATTTTCAAAACTGGGTAATAATAGGAATGCTTCATCATATTGAGTCAATTTAAATTACACCATAGATCTTTTACAGGACTAGAAAGCAGTCTACATTTCTGGTTCTCACCTTTAATTTTTCTTACAGCAGTAAGTAATCTCTTTATTGTCCAGTAAATGTTGATCTGTCCTTGCTTGAGATAATTTAAAAAGGCAACATTTTTTTCATGGTTATGATTTCTTTAAAGCAGCTAGTAGCTAGAGAAAGAAATGGTTTCTCTGTTTGGAAATATAATAAAAATGGAATCCAACATGAGAAGTGCAAATACTTGATTTATTACCTCCTTCATGTTTACATGGATGGAACTGGAAAATGTGCTTCTTAGCAAAGTATCCCAGGAATGGAAGAAAAAGTATCCAATGTACATAGCCCTTTTATGAAACTAATCTATAGCTCTCAAGCAAAAAATACAACTTAATTCTAGCCCAAAAATATGGGGAGGGGGTGGGGAAGGTGAGGGGAGAAGGGTGGATGGGGGGTGGGAGGGTGATGGGAAAGATTACCTATAT
>CAUYQV010070840.1:0-19584 GCA_963574575.1 Galagoides demidoff
GACCACAGGCACCCGCCACAACGCCCGGCCATTTTTTGGTTGCAGCCATCATTGTTGTTTGGCGGGCCCGGGCTGGGGATTCGAACCTGCCACCTTAGGTGTATGTGGCTGGCGCCTTAGCCGATTGAGCCACAGGCGCCGAGCCTCAGCTTGTTCTTTCTACTCTCCTAGGCAAACTCGAGAAGTGTGCCTGGAGGACTGCCTGTCTGCTGGGAAGCCTGCTTAAGCTTCTGCAGGCACTCAGAGACTAGAGCAGCACTCAGGGACCTGGATTCTGTGGTCTAGAAATGCTGTATTTCCCTTTTTCTCCATTCCCCTCCCAAACCATGTTAAAAAACAGTTTAGTGTGTTTGCTGTTTGCTCTGGCTCTTGCCTACGGAGGTCTTTTTGTTTGTTCTGCTGGGTGAACCTGCCCATTCCTCCTGCTTCTTCCAGTAGAGAAAGAAATTTCTTAGAAGGCCTGGCCCTTGGGGGGGGGGGCTTTGTGGGAGGAAGCTCTTGCTGCAGCAACTCTCTCCCTAGGGGAGGCAAAGGGAGAGCAGGGGTGCCAGCACATCCCCGTACCACTGTGGCTCTTGCTTCTCTGCCCACTCTGCTAGTGCAGGCTGAGATGCACTCCTCTCTGGGGAACATGAGAGCAGGGTTTCATGGTCCCCACATGATGGGAGGAGGCTCTACATTTTGGGCAGCTTTTTCCTTACGGGCTGAGCCCAAGTCACTCTTTTCTTTCTGGGCCAAGCCATTTGTGCCATTTGTAAAAATGTCCCTGCTTTCCTATTCTAGCACCAAACTGAAAGTACATTAGCCTTTCAGATTCTCACTGATTTTATATCTAGCTTCTTTTTCCTAGAGACGCAGAGCTTACTCCAGTGGGAATGCAGATTTTCCTAAACCTCATTCACCTGCTAAATTCCCTCTTTCTCCAATGCTATTATTGTTAGTATCATTCAAAGTTTTATTACTTTTGCTCCAGTAGGCCTCCCGTTTGGGGGTAAGATACCTGATGAAATGGAACAAACATAGGTTTTTGGTGTCAGTCATGCTGGCTAAGACATTCATTAGCTATGTTATTTGAGGCAAGGCACGTCACTTCCATGAAGCTTGGTTTCCTATATGGCAAATAAAGATTGTGTTATTTAGTTTTTCTGGGTTGCCAGGCATGAGGACAAAATGAGAAGTACAGAGAGAACATTTAGGACAATGCTAGGCACATAGGAGGCCCTAGATGTTAGTAGCCATGGAAAAGTTGAGGTTATTTCCTGGATCCAGCTTTTGCAGGACCAGAACAGTTTCTGCCTATGTCTGACATATCAGAGTAGATCTAACCACCTCTACTTCAGACTCTGCCTCAATACCCTTGAGAGATGTCCCTCCCTGTAAAGACACCATTATTGTTCAGCTGTAGTGGGAACCAGGATTTTTGGTCCATGCCCTGCCTAGCCCTATGGACATGGTCAGTAAATAGCAGTGGTCAAACCAAACAAAGTCCTGTACCAACTCCCAGCTACCTTCTCAGGTCCCCAGTATCACTTTACTTTTTTCCTGAGCCACCCATGTTCCTGTAAATTGCCTGTACCCTTTCAACCAAAGAGGTAGTTATCCTCATAGCTTGGTGCAGGTGGATATTGTGGTGGGAACTTGCTGCTCCGGCAGAAGTGATATTGTTAGAAGTCCTCCTGCCACACTGGAGAGGGCCTGGGGGTTGTGATCACCTTATGGAGAGACAGTGTTGCATAATCAGGAGCTTGTGCTGAAGTTACACATTCAAATCCCATATCTGGCCTTCACTAACCCTGTGGTATCAGGCTAGCTACTCAGCTTCTCTTTATTTTAGTTTCCCCAATTGTATAATTGTGTAGTCATAATAACAGTGCCTATTTCTTGACTGTGTGAGGACTCCATGAGTTGATAAAAGCACCTAGAACAGTACCTGGTACCCAAGAGATGCTCAAATGCTAGTTACTGTCATGTTGCTTAAATCTTAGCTCTGCTACTTGCTAGATGTTTATGTGACCTCTTTGAACCTTGGCTTCCTCAGCTTCTTCAGCTGTAAAATGGGGGACTCCATTAAAACTTATATTCAACTGTTAAGTGAAATAATCTGAAAATGTATGCAAAACCAATTGGCATGAAGTATGAGGGCTGTGAATGCATGCTGATTTCTGTTCTGCTAATAGCACTGAAAAGGAGCTAGTGAGCTCACCAACCTGATCAAGGAGGGTAAGGAACAGGATCTCAGCCCTACTTCAGATAGCCACCACCACAAATATGTTTGTCATTGGAGCTGCAGCATCTTAACCCAAACTTCAAGTTTTCCCCTTATCTTATGGAAGGGGGTGATGTTGAAGGTTCAGATAGTGGTAGAATAGGCATATAGTGGCTCTTAGCTAGCCATCTACGTGTCTGAAAGCCCAGCGTCTAAGCAGACCTGCTTAACTAGTCTAACAGGCATTAGAAACACAATTTGTCTCTCCCTTGGTATACAAAGGTAGAAGAAGCATGATATAGGCACAGGCTCACCTGCATTGCTGCTGCCAATTGCTGCAACCTGCAATTTGTACCTCCTTCTCTTATACAGATGACGTTTCTGTAGCCTTCATCTCCTCATTACTCCCTCAATGTCAGTCCCCTTTCTTTATTGTCTACTTGTGGGTCCTTCTCACAGCAAACGCTTCTCAAATGAGGCCAAAATCTCTCGTTATTCTAAGAGATAATAATTCACTTATAAAGTGATTGGTATCTGGCAGTCACTATTGGTGCCTTATACCTGTTATAGCTTTTAATCCTCAAAACCAACTTATAAAGTAGGGGTTGCTATTACCTGCATTTTGTAAATGCGAAAGCTCAGATGCTGTAAGTTCTGGGGAAGAAATTCAAATTCATACAGTCTGGTTCTAGTGTCAGTACCCTTAAATCATTATTTTCTATTTCCTCTCTTCTTTGTTCAATATTATGAGTATTTTCAACCATACTAAAAAGTTGGAAGAAGTCCATAGTGAACACCCATATAAATACCACCTAGATTCTATAATTAATACTGTGCTACATTATCACATCATATTTATTTACCCCTCTATCAATCCACTAATCCAACCTAAATTCTAGACACATTTCAAAAATAAGCTTCCAACAACTTTATCACCACAAGTTTAGAATCTTAAATGAAAAGGACAAATTCCTTAAAAGATACAAACTTGCAGCCCAGGGTTGATGACTCCACCCTTTGGCTCCCTGCCCAGCTCCTGCTATCCGTGGCCCTTGGCCGGAGACTCCTGCTTGGCTCCTGAGATGCCTGAGGCCCCTGAGGCCTGCCTGGCTCCTGTGGCCTGAGGCTGTGGGTCAGTGGCTCCACCCTCTGGTTTCCCGCCCAGTTCCTGTGACCCTTTCAGCCAGTGGCAACACCCTCCAGCTCCTCGCTGGCTCCTGCAACCTGCACACAGCAGTACAGGTGTGTGCCAGACAGGTGGCACCACCCCCGAGGGTGGCAGCTCCACCCCTGACAGTGGAGGCAGTGCCACAGTCCCTCCCACTGGGGTCAAATTGAGCTGCGGGTGGACCCCCGCTGCCTAGATGCTGAAGACCTTTTGAACTCTCCCGCCTGATCTGTGCTTGTGTGGACTGGGACAATTGGTTTGGAACTCTTGACCTGTGCTGATCATCTGGGGACCCACCAATGTTGTACCCGGCTTGTGTTTTTGTGGGAGTGTGGGATTCTCCCCTTCCAGTTGTTGCCTGTGGAGGGGCTGGGTCTCTTAGTTGCCTATATATCTCCACAGCTG
This sequence comes from Galagoides demidoff, assembly GCA_963574575.1. Taxonomy (NCBI): domain Eukaryota; kingdom Metazoa; phylum Chordata; class Mammalia; order Primates; family Galagidae; genus Galagoides; species Galagoides demidoff. The sequence continues at coordinate 3,780 of CAUYQV010070840.1, forward strand.
AGATTTTAGCCCAAAGCCACTGATTCACTAGGTTTGGACAGAAACTAGCTGATTACCAGTGAGAGTCATCTAGCCCCACCACACCAAGCAGGTACCCAGAATTTTAGGCAGTAATTCTGAATGGGACTTTTGTAAAGTTCTAAGGGAAAAGCTGCAATCACCAGTCCCAGTACTTTGGTAAAGGGGTGGTTAATTACAACTCCAGGAGCACTCAATTCAATTTCAACTTGCCAGCTTCTCTAGCCAAATGGTGAAAGATCATCATGGGGTGAAATGAGTGGAAACATGAATAATGTTTCTGGCAACATGAATAATCACAGTAGATCAACTCCCTCAAGGCATGACAAAGGAGACACAACAGAAGATCCTATTCATAAACAAATGGCTGAGATGTCAGAAATTGAGTTCTGAATTTGGATGGCAAGTAAGATTAAGAGAAGGGAAGCAAAGCTAAAATTAGAAATTCAAAGAGTAATTCAAGAGTTCTCTTAAGAATTCGATGAATTCAAAGACAAAATCTCCAAAGATTTTGATACATTGAGGCAAGAATCTACAGCCCGCAAAGATCTGAAAAATAGAATCCCTCAGTAACAGAATGGAGCAGGCATAAGAAAGGATCTCTGACATTGAAGACAAAGCTCTTGAATGTTCCCAAATGCTCAAAGATGCAGAGAAGTGGAGAGCAAAAATGGATCACTCCCTGAGAGTGTTGTGGGGGATCACTCCAAAAGAGCAAACATTCACCTTGTAGGAATTCCTAAAGGATGAGAAGATGTTTCTAAAGGCACAGATGCTCCACGTCAAGATATAATAGAGAAGAAGTTCAGAAGGATGGCAAGAGATACTGAAATTCAGATGGCAGACAGTTTCAGAACCCAAGCAAGACTCAATCCAAATAAAGCATCTCCTAGAAACATTGTAATTAGCTTTGCCAAAGTTAACATGAAGGAGAAAATTCTGCAAGCTGCCAGATGTAAGAAAATCATAACCTATAAGGGGAAGAATATTAGAATGACTGCTGATCAGGCAGTGCCTGTGGCTCAAAGGAGTAGGGTGCTGGCCCCATATGCTGGAGGTGGCAGGTTTAAACCCAGCCCTGGCCAAAAACTGCAAAAAAAAAAAAAAGAATGACTGCAGATCTCTCAGCTGAAACTCTTCAAGCCAGAAGAGGATGGTCATTGACCTCCAATCTCCTAATAAAAAGACAACTTTCAGCACAGGATCCTGTACCCAGCTAAACTGAGTTTCATTTGTGATGGAGAAATCGAATACTTCAATGACATGCCCATGTTGAAGAAATTTGCCATAACTAAACCAGATCTCTAAGGTATTCTCAGACCCATCCTCCACAGTGACCAGAACAATGCTCTACCACCAAAGTAAGCTCACTTAGAAATTTTTGATCAAAACCCAACTTCCACAATGGTGAAGGGATTAAAAATGTCCAGTGGACTTTTGAAAAATTTGACACCTAAAACATTGGTAATTATCAATTCTCTTAATTAATGTGAATGGTTGAAATTGTCCTCTAAAGAGGCGCAGGTTGGCCGACTGGATACACAAACTCAAACCAGAAATCTGATGCATACAAGAATCTCATCTTACCTTAAAGGATAAAAATAGACTCTGGGTGAAAGGATGGTCACCTATAATTCAGGCAAATGGAAATCAGAAAAAAACAGGTGTCGCAATTTTATTCACAGATACAATAGGCTTTCAACCAACAGAGATAATGAAAGATAAGGATGGTCACTATATATTTGTCAAGGGAAACCCTCAACATGAAGAGATTTCAATTAGGAACATTCATGCACCCAACCAGAATGCCCCTCAATTTATGAAGGAGATCCTAACAGACATGAAGGATTTGATATCTTCGACACCATAATAGTCAGAGATTTTAACACCCCTTTGGCAGTGTTGGATAGATCCTCCAAGAATAATCTAAGCAAAGAAATTTTAGACTTAAATCTGACCGTAGAACAAATGGACTCAGCAGACATTGACAGAACATTTCATCCCAACAAAACTGAATACACATTCTTCTCATCACCCCATGGCACATTCCTCCAAAATTGATCATATCTTATATCACAAGTCTAACCTTGGAAAATGTCAAAGAATAGAAATTATTCCTTCTGTTTTTTCAGACCATCACAGAATAAAAGTTGCACTTAATAACAACAGGAATCTTTATACAACTACAAAGACATGGAAGCTAAATTATCTTGTGCTGAATTATAGCTGGGTCATAGATGAGACCAGGTGAGAAGGAAATTACCAAATTATTGGAACAAAATGTTAATGATGATAAGAATTATCAGAACCTGTGGCATAGTGCAAAGGCAGTCTTATAAGGGAAATTCATAGTGTTGCAAGCCTTCCTCAAGAGAACGCAAAGAGAGGAAGTCAACAATTTAATGGGCCATCTCAAGCAATTGGAAAAGGAAGAACATTCCAACACCAAACCCAGCAGAAGAAAAGAAATAACCAAAATGAGAGCAGAATTAAATGAAATTGAAAACAAAAGAATCATTCAACAGACCAATGACTCAAAAAGTTTGTTTCTTGAAAACTTTAACAAAATTGATAAACCTGTGGTTAACCTAACCAGAAACAGAAAAGTCAAGTCCCTAATATCATCAATCAGAAATGACAAAGATGAAATAACAACAGACAGCTCAGAAATTCAAAAAATCCTTAATGAATACTATAAAAAACCCTATTCTCAGAAATATGAAAATCTGAAGGAAATAGACCCATGCCTGGAAGCACACCACCTTCCTAGACTCAGCCAGAAAGAATTGGAAATGTTGAATAGACCTACATCAAGTACTGAAATAGCATCAACTATACGAAATCTCCCATAAAGGAAAAGCCTGGGACCAGATGGCTTCACATCAGAATTCTACCAAACCTTTAAAGAGGAACCAATACCTCTATTACATAACCTTTTCCAAAGAATAGAAAAAGAATGACTATTTCTCAACTCATTCAATGAAGCAAATATCACCATGATCCCCAAACCAGGAAAAGCCCCAACACGGAAAGAAAATTATAGACCAATACCTTTAATGAATATAGATGCAAAAATATTCAATACGATCCTACCAAACAGAATTCAACAACATCAAATTATACACCATCACCAAATTGCTTTTATCCCAGGCTCTCAAGATTGGTTCAACATACATAAGTCTATAAATATAATACATCACATAAACAAAATGAAAAACAAAGACCATATGACTCTCTCAATTGATGCAGAAAAAGCTTTTGATAATATCAAGCATCCTTTCCTGATCAGAACACTTAAGAAAACAGATATAGAAGGGACATTTCTTAAAGTGATAGAGGCCACCTACAGCAAACCCACAGCCAATATCATATTGCATGGAGGAAAACTAAAAATATTTCCACTCAGATCAGGTACCAGGCACATTGTCTCCACTGCTTTCCAACATTGTAATGGAAGTCTTAGCCAATGCAATCAGGTGAGAGAAAGTGATCAAGGGTATCCAAATAGCATCAGAGGAGATCAAACTCTCACTCTTCACTGATGATATGATCCTATACTTGGAATATCCCAGGGACTCAACTACGAAACTCTTAGAAGTAATCAAGGACTACAGCAGTGTCTCAGGATGAAAAATCAATACTTACAAATCAGTAACTTTTATATATACACCAATAATAGTCAAGCTGAGTAAACAGTCAAGGACTCTGTACCTTTTACAGTGGTGCCAACGAAAATGGAATATTTGGGAATTTACCTAACAAAAGACGTGAAAGAACACTACAAAGAGAACCATGAAACTCTGAGAGAACAAATAGCTGAAGATGTTAAGAAATGGAAAAACATACCATGCTCATGGCTGGGAAAAATCAACATTGTTAAAATGTTCATACTACACAAAGCAATATATAGATTTTATGCAATCCCTATTAAAGCACCACTGTCATGCTTTAAATATTTGGAAAAAAATAGTACTTCGTTTTATAAGAAATCAGAAAAAACCTTGATTAGCCAAGACATTACTCAGAAACAAAAATTCGGAATCACGCTACCAGACTTCAAGCTATTCTATAAATGTATAGTGATCAAAACAGCATGGTACTGGCACAAAAACAGAGAGGTAGATGTATGGAACAGAATAGAGAACCAAGAGAAGAACCCAGACACTTAATCAGAATAGAGAACCAAGATAAGAACCCAGACACATTTGATCTTTGATCAGCCTATCAAAAACATAAATTGGGCAAAAGATTCCCTATTGAACAAATGGTGCCAGGTGAATTGGCTGGCGAGTAGTAGAAGACTGAAACTGGACCCACACCTTTCACCATTAACAAAAATTGACTGTCACTGGATAAAAGATTTAAACTTAAGACACGAAACTCTAACTATTCTTGAAAAGAGTTCAGGGAAAACACTTGAAGAAATTGGCCTGGGAGAATGCCTTATGAGGAAGACCCTCCGGGCAATTGAAGCAATACCAGAATTACATTACTGGGATCTGATCAAACTGAAAAGCTTCTGCACAGCCAAAAACACAGTAAGTAAAGCAAGCAGACAGCCCTCAGAATGGGATAAAGTATTTGCAGGTTATGTTTCTGACAAAGGTTTGATAACCAGACTCCACAGAGAACTCAAACTTATTAATAAAAAAGAACAAGTGATCGCATTTCATTGTGGACAAGAGACTTGTACAGAAGCTTCTCTGCAGAACATAGGTGCATGGCCTACAGACACATGAAAAAATGCTCATCATCTTTAGTCATCAGAGAAATGCAAATCAAAACCACTTTGAGATATCATCTAACTCCAATAAAGTTAGCCCACGTAAGAAAATCCCAAAACTACAGATGGTGGCTTGGATTTGGAGAGAAGGGAACACTTCTGCACTGTCGGTGGGAATGCAAACTAATACGTTCCTTCTGGAAAGAAGTTTAGAGAACACTCATGGAACTAAAAGTAGACCTGCCGTTCGATCCTACAATTCCTCTACTGGGTACATATCCAGATGCCCCAAAATCACTTTACAACAAAGACATTTGCACAAGAATGTTTATTGCAGCCCGATTCATAATTCCCAAGTCATGGAAGCAGCCCAAGTGCCCATTGACCCATGAATGGATTAACAAATCATGGTATAAGTATACCGTGGAATATTATGCAGTCATAAAAACAGATGGAGCCTTTAATTCTTTTAAGTTTACATGGATGGAGCTGGATCATATTCTTCTTAGTAAAGTATCTCATGAATGGAATAAAAAATACCCAATGTATTCAATACTACTATGAAAACAATATATAATCACCCACACTTTCATATGAAAGATAAATCACACTTATAGCTCAGAAAGAAGGAGCGAAGAGGAGGGTGAGGGGAAGGGAGGGTAATCAGTGGGACCTCACCTACTGTGCATATTGCAAGCATACATGCCAAATATATTAATAGCAGAGCATACATATCTAAACACAACAATTAAAGAAGTGAGGTGAATGATATGTTAACCATTTTGATGTAAGCATTCCAAAATCGTATCTAAAATCAGCACAATTGCCCCATAAATGCAGTAATGTACACAGTTATGATCGAATAAAAGAAAATTTAAAAAATAACAAAGAATTAAAATAAATCAACAACTAATACAGTGGAGTAGATGTTGATACACACTATAGGAAAAGTAGAGAGGAAAAAGGGGGTTAGGAGTGCTGATTGGTGGGTATGCAGTTTAAATCAGGTTTTCAGGATTGTCCTCATCAAGAAAGTGACATTTGAGTGGATACTTAAAGATGGTGAGGGATCAGGGCCCAGTGATACCTGGAGGAATAGTGGGAACAGCCTGTGAAAACACATGTGGTGTGAGTGTGCCTGGAGACTGGACCAGGACATCTAGACAACACTCTGCTGAGCGTGGAAGATATTAACATAGGGAGGGAAGACAGATAACTACAGACACATGAAAAAATGCTCATCATCTTTAGTCATCAGAGAAATGCAAATCAAAACCACTTTGAGATATCATCTAACTCCAATAAAGCAAGCAAGCACAACCAAATGATAAATGCTACCTCTGATATGGGGAATGACCTTTAAGCAGAATCAAGGAAAGATGGCCAGAGGAAGTACCATGCGAGTTGAGACCTGAGGTTTTACTAGACGTGTGGGCAAGAGGGGTGAGGTGTGGTGGGGTATAGCTGGAACAGCACGTGTGATGTCCTGGGAGTCAAAGATAACAAGATGCTTATCTCAGCTCTTTTGCTACAGGAGCCAGATGTCACTTCCTGGGTTTGACCTGATAATTTGGAAGCACAATCAGAGGTTTAAATGCACCACATTCCATCACAGGTGTGAAGCCAAATTTATTCAGCCAAGCCTTTATCCATGAACTGCGCTTCCAGTTTTGCACTATTATGAAAAAAAGCTAGGGTAAACATCTTTGATCATGAATCTGTTTACACTTGTCTGGTTATTTTCCTTAGCATCAACTTTACAAGGGGCACTGATAGATACCCTTTCTAAAAAGCCTCTAATTGGTGGGCCCTGTGCTAATCACTCACACACAACGTACCCATACCCAGGAAGGGTGGGTTTTATTATCCTTTGTATATAGACAGCAAACAGGTTCAGAGAGGTTAGAGGATCTTGTCAAAAGCTGTATCTTCCTCTGTTACAGTGTTCTCAGCCTTTCTTCCACACTTCACCCCCTTCACCTGTATCCTGAACAGGAACTTTGGAACATCTCCCCTAACCCAGTGCCTGTGACCATGTCTAGGAATTGTGAATGTACAAAACCTTATATTGTATTGATCAGTTGAGCTCATGCCCAGTTCTTCCCCCAGAGAGACTGCAGCTCCTTGGTGGACGTGGAATGTTCCAGGCTATGTTGGATGATTTGTGCCTTTGTTTCTGCTCTTACCATACCATTTGATGCTCTCCCATGACCTGATCCTTGCTACCTCTCCATTCTCAGACCCTTTTGCTCCTGCATACACAGTTTTCATTGACACTGTTTTGGTATGTAATATAGAACACATATGAATGCAAATCCCGGCCCTGACAATTAAGTCATTCTCCTATTAAGTCTCAGTTTCCTCATCTACAAAATGACAGTAGCCTCACCTACTTTGAAAGTTTTCCAGGGAAGATTAGTGGATGCTAAACACCTAACTCTCAGTGCCTGGCTCACAGGCAACACTAGATATATGGTGGCTACTGTCTGTCACATATCTCTGTATCTGTGTCACCTGTCAAGAGAAACTCATGAGACAGGCACTCCATAAGTATGCTTAGGATTGAATTAGAGGGAAATGTGGCAAAGGGCTGGAAGAGTAAAACGTGGGAAATCACTTGACAAACTGAATCTGTAGCCAAGGAGCTCCTCTTTAGGTTCATTTCCCTCTTCTAAAGCCTTCTCCTTATCTTAAGAAGGGGCCGGAGTTGGTGAAGGAAATCCTAGGTAATGAGCTACTTGAGTATATATTTATATATTTATTTTTTCCCAAGGAATCTCAGACATTTCTCCCTCTGGTTTGAGTGACTGTAGCTGAGGGAGAGAGTGGTCATGAGGCATTGATTAGGGAGCTGGAGAGCACTTTTCTTGTTTCTATTCTTCTCACCCAAACGAGGGGCAGTGTAAGTATGTCATTGTCCCCAGTGCCTTATCTCCTAGCATCAGGCGTAAATTTATTTGTGGACCTGGAAATCTCAAGGTGCCTGTTCAGATAGGAGTGTATCATATTTCAATACATGAGACTGATGGAGAGAGCACGAGTTTTTTTGTTTGTTTTTGTTTGTTTGTTTTTAAGGTAAGGGGCATCTTTTTGTGGAGCAGTGCTTGAAAAGATATCAGTATTTGTATGTTAAGAAATTGTGATCTGTACTATCCACTTCAGGAAAGATGATCCCAAGGTTTCTTGTGGCGTGTATAATACAGGAGGAAGCAAATTGGGTTAAAACAAATATTCCACATTGTCCAACTAAATTATTTGCTTATATTGGTCCCTATCCAGAGATATAACCAAACAAATTAATTTGATTTTCAGCTGCTGAAATTATCAGGGACTCTTTTGGAAATCTGTAGGTGTTCCAGAAACGATGTGCAACATGGTATGTTTTAAATGAACTCTTTGTGTTTCTAATATATGCTTTTTTTTTCTTTGAGAGGATGGAAGAAGAAGAGCAGTGGGGAAATTCACAGCTACCTCAGAAGAGAAAAATGTTAGCAGAACACACGAGACAGAGATACTCCAAGCCTGTGGTTCCTTACCAGGTTGACAGAAAAGCAAAAGCCTCTTACTCACGTGATACAGATCAGAAGAGATTCAAATGTGAATGCCGCTACTGCCAGAGGTATATGGGGAACACTTCTGGGATCTCAACAGGAAAGGGGAAGAAAGCAATTTCTCATTCCTCTTCCTGGGATAAGCTAATACAAGAATTCAATGGCTTGACTCTCAACCCTGGTACCATCCAACCCGCTCTTCTACAAGAAAGTGCACAGGAGAGAGAGAAGAGCCCAAAACAGAGGCAGCAGAAAAGCAAAAGGATGTTTCAGAGGCTCCTGCAAGAATGGGCAGAATAGCTCTGAGACGGCCATCCTCAAGTGAAGGAAGATCAGAATGGATGGGGTCAGGAGTGTCAACAATTGCCAACTGCTTGGGCAGAATCCTTTTGAAAACAAGGTCAGGAGGAATAACGGCATTGAGCCTTATCACAATAATCCCATCAACTAGTAATTTAATCTGATTCCAGAAATGTATCTTCCTTCCAGTATTTTGGCATCACACTGGAATATGCGGGAAGGAGTTGCTCTTTGGCAAGGGCAACCTGGTAGCAGTGATTCTATGTGCTTGGTAATACTGTTCCATGGTGCAAGCTGTCATTTTTCCTCCTCAGGTTTCAGCCTTTCCTCTCCTGTTGCCAATAAGGTATAAAGCATCTATGCAGTGTTTCTGACTTGCTGTTTTCTAAACGATTTCTTTCCATTTTATTGATTGGATCCCAGAGGAAGCACTAGTTCTGTTGGATGGAATCTCTCTCTCTCTCTCTCTCTCTCTCTCTCTCTCTGTTTAATTTTTACTTCAAAATCATTATAGATGCACAGGAAATGGCACAGACACCATACCCCTTACATTGTTTACCCAAAGATAGTTGTAGCTTACATAACTGTAGCACAAAATGGAAAACAGGAAATTGACATTGGAGCAATGTGTGTGTGTGTAGTTCTATATCATTTTGTCACATGTGTAGATATATGTCAATACCACTGCAATCAATTTACAAAACTACTCCATCACCACAAAGCTCTTTCTTATGTTATCCGCCACCATTCCAGAACCATCGTCAAGCTCAGGCCAACAACCACTCAGCTGTTCCCCATCCTAGAGGGGAAAAAATCAAAGAGTTCAAAATCATTTCATTTTGAACATGTTGTATAAAAAGGGATCATGCAGTAGGCGACCTTTTGGGGCTGGCCTTTACCACTCTGCATAATGCCTTTGAGGTCCATACACATTGTTGTGCATATCAAAAGTCTATTCCTTCCTACTGCTGTATAGTATTCCATGGTAAGGGTGTGCCAGTTTCTTCATTCACTCACCTGTTGGTAGACTTGTTGGTTTTCAGATTTTGGCCATTACAAATAAAGCTGCTGTGAACAATGCTGTGTGGGGTTTTGTGTGGGCGTAAGCTTTCATTCCTTTAGGATGAAGACTCAGGAGTGCAATTTCTGGGTGATGTGGTAAGGATAAGTTTAGTTTTTCGAAGAAACTGTAAAACTAATTTCCAGAGTGGTTGTTCCATTTTATTACACACAATGCTCCATCAATGTATGAGACCTCCAGTTTTGCTGCATCCTCTCCAGCATTTGGTGTTGTCATTTTCTCCCCAACTTGGTGGTTCTAATACTTGTCTAGTGATCTCGCATAATGATCCTAATTTGCATTTTCCTAATGTCTAATGATGCTGAGCACATTTTTCATGTGTGTATTAGCCTTCTGTATGCCCTATTCTGTGAAATGTCACTTCATATCTTTTTCTCCATTTGCAAGAAATATGTTTGTATTCTTACCATGGACTTTTGAGGTCTTTGTTTTCTCCCAGAATGCAATTTGTGTTTTCATCCTCTTTTTTTTCCCCCCTTTTTGACTAAATCATAGCAGTGTACATTAATACTATCATGGAGTACAGTGCACTGTTTCTGTATACAATCTGAAATACTTTCATCCAACTGGTTAACATACCCCTCATGTCTTTTTCTTAGTTATTGTGTTAAGACATTTATATTCTACAATTTGAGAGATTCACATGTACCCTTATAGGACGAACCATAGGTGTGATCCCACCAATCACCCTCCACCCACCCCACCTCTTCCACTCCCCTCTCCCCCTGTTCCTGGGTAAAAATTGGGTTATAGTTTTCCTATGAAAGCTATGAATTAGTTTCATAGTAGGGCTGAGTACATTGGATACTTTTTCTTCCATTCTTGGGATACTTTGCTAAGAAGAATATTTTCCAGCTCCATCCATGTAAACATGAAGCAGGTAAAGTCTCCATCTTTCTTAATGGCTGCATAGTATTCCATGGTGTACATATACCATAATTTATTGATCCATTCGTGGACCGATGGGCTCTTGGGCTTCCTCCATGACCTAGCAATTATGAATTGGGCTGCAATGAGCATTCTGATACAAATATCTTTATTGTAGTGTGATTTTTGGTCTCCTGGATATATACCTAATAGAGGAATTATAGGATCAAATGGCAGCTCTATTTCTAGTTCTTTAAGTGTTCTCCAGATGTCTTTCCAAAAGGAACGTGTAGAAGTGAAGCAGTGTAGAATTGTTCCCTTTTCTCCACAACCAGGCCAGCATCTGTGATTTTGGGATTTTGTGATATGGGCTAATCTTACTGGCGTTAGATGATATCTCAAAGTAGTTTTGATTTGCATTTCTCTGATGATTAAAGATGGTGAGCTTTTCTTCTTATATCTGTAGGCCATGCACCTGTCTTCTTCAGAGAAGTTTCTCTTCAAGTACCCTGCCCAACCTGAGAGGGGATCACTTGTTCTCTTCTTGCTAATACGTTTGAGTTCTCTGTGGATTCTGGTTATTAAACCTTTGCTGGAGACATAACCAGCAAATATCCTCTCACATTCTGAGGGCTGTCTACTTGCTTTACTTACTGTGCTTTTGGCTGTGCAAAAGCTTTTTAATTTGATGAGGTCCCAGTAATGTACTTTTGATGTTGCTTCAATTGCCCGGGGGGTCCTCTTCATAAAATTTTCACCCAGGCTGATTGCTTTCAGTGTTTTCCCTAGACTTTCTTCTAGTATTTTCATAGTTTCATGTCTTAAGTTTAAATCTGTAATCCAGTGTGAGTCTATCTTAGTTAGTGGTGAAAGGTGTGAATACAGTTTCAGTCTTCCACAGGTAACCAGCCAGTTTGCCCAGCACCATTTGATAAATAGGGAATCTTTTCCCCACTCAATGTTTTTAATTGACTTGTCACAGATCATATAGCAGTAAGTAGCTGGGCTCATCTCTTGGTTCTCTATTCTGTTCCATACATCTCCCTCTCTGTTTCTGTGCTAGTACCATGCTGTTTTGATCACAATGGATTTATAGTATAGTCTGATGTCTGGTAGCGTGATTCCTCCTGGTTTGTTTTTGTTTCTGAGTAATGTCTTGGCTATTCGAGGTTTTTTTCTGATTCTATATAAAATGAAGTATTATTTTATCGAGATCTTTAAAGTATGACAATGGATCTTTAATAGGGATTGCATTAAAATTATATATTGCTTTAGGTAGTATAGACATTTTAACAATGTTAATTTTTCCCAGCCATGAGCAAGGTACGTTTTTCCATTTGTTAGTATTTTCAGCTATTTCTTTTTCTTAGAATTTCATAGTTCTCTTTCTAGAGATCTTTCACGTCCTTTGTTAGGTAAACTCCCAAATATGCCACCTTTTTTGGCACTACTGTGAACGGAATAGAGTTCTTGACTGTTTTTTCAGCTTGACTATTGTTGGTATATATAAAGTCTACTGACTTATGGGTGTTGATTTTGTAACCTGAGACGCTGCTGTATTCCTTGGTTACTTCTAAGAGTTTTGTAGACAAGTCCCTGGTGTTTTCCAGGTATATGATCATGTCATCTGCAAAGAGTGAGAGTTTGATCTCTTCAGATCCTATGTGAATACCCTTGATTGCCTTTTCTTCCCTAATTGCTATGGCTAAGACTTCCATTACGATGTGAAGAACCATGGGGACAGTAGGCAACCTTGCCTGGCTCCTGATCTGAGTGCAAGTGATTTCACTCTTTAAGTCCATTCTATACGATATTGGCTGTGGATTTGCTGTGGATGGCCTCTATCAATTTGAGAAAAGTCCCTTCTATGCCAAATCTCTTAAGTGTTCTAATCATGAATGGATGCTGCATATTGTCAAAAGCTTTTTCTGCATCAATTGAGAGGTTCATATGGTCTTTGTTTTTTAATTTGTTTATGTGGTGAATTACGTTTATAGATTTGCATATGTTGAACCAGCCTTGAGATCCTGGGATAAAACCCACTTGGTCATGGTGTATAATTTGTTTGATGTGTTGCTGGATTCTGTTTTTTAGGATCTTGTTGAATATTTTTTGCGTCAGTATTCACTAGAGATATTGGTCTATAATTTTCTTTTCTTTTTGGGTCGTTTCCTGGTTTGGGGATCAAGGTGATGTTTGCTTCATAGAATGTGTTGGGTAGTATTCCATCTTTTTCTGTATTTTGGAGAAGGTTTAGTAGCATAGGTACTAATTCCTCTTTAAAGATTTGGTAGAATTCTGATGTGAAGCCATCTGGTCCTGGGCTTTTCTTTTTAGGAAGATTTTGTATAGTTGATGGTATTTCAGAACTTGATATAGGCCTGTTCAACATTTCCACTTCCTTCTGGCTAAGTCTTGGAAGGTGGTGTGCTTCCAAGTATTGGTCAATTTCCTTCAGATTTCCATATTTCTGATAATAAAGTTTCTTATAATATTCATTACGGATTGTTTGAATTTTGTAAGGGGTCTGTTGTGACGTTCTCTTTACCGTTTCTGATTGATGAAATTAGCGATTTTACTCTTTTTTTTTCTTGGGTAGGTTGGCCAAAGGTTTTTCTATCATATTGACCTTTTCAAAAAACCAACTTTTTGATTTCTTGATCTGTTGTATAATCCTTTTGTTTTCAGTTTCATTTAATTCTGCTCTAATTTTGGTTATTTCTTTTCTTCTGCTGGGTTTTGGATTGGAGCGTTCTTCCTTTTCCAGTTGCTTGAGATTGCCCATTAAGTTGTTAACTTCCTGTCTTTCCATTTTCTTGAGGAAGGCTTGCAGTGCTATAAATTTCCCTCTTAGGACTGCCTTTGCAGTGTCCCAGAGGTTCTGGTAACTCGTATCTTCATTATCGTTTTGTTCCTAAAATTTGGTAATTTCCTTCTTGATCTCGTCTCTGACCCACCTATCATTCAGCATAAGGTTATTTAGCTTCCATGTTTTTGTATGACTCTGCAGATTCCTGTTGTTACTGAGTTCAACATTTATTCGATGATGGTCTGAGAAGATGCAAGGAATAATTTCTTTTCCTTTAAATTTGCTGAGATTAGACTTGTGACCTACAATGTGGTCGATTTTGGAGTATGTTCCATGGGCTGATGAGAAAAATGTGTATTCAGTTTTGTTAGAATGAAATGTTCTGTAGATGTCCATTAAATACTAATGCTGAATCTTTACATTTAAATCTAAAATTTCTTTGCTAAGCTTCTTGTGGAGGGTCTATCCAACACTGCCAAAGGAGTATTAAAATCTCCAACTATAGTAGAATCAGAATGTTTTAAAACTATAACTGAGAAAATGACATGAAGGCTGTGTTGATCAGTTTGATGGAAGTATTTCGGATTGCATGCGAAAACCCCACACTGTACCCCAGAAGTGCATTAACGTACATAGTTACCGTTCAATAAAATTTAAAAAAAAAATTTAAAAAAAAACTCCAACTATGATGGAGCTGGGAGAAATCAAGTTGCTCATGCCTATTAGAGTATCTCTTATAAATTGAGGTGCATTCTGGTTGGGTGCATAAATATTGATGATTGAAATCTTATTGTAGTGAATATCACCCTTAACAAATATAAAGCGTCCAAGCAATATTTATCCTTGATTACTTTTGGTGGTTTAAAGCCTATTGTATCTGCGAATACAATACCATATTGTATTCGCCATACCTGCTTTTTTCTGCTTTCCATTTGCCTGGAATATAGATGACCTTCCCTTCACCCTGAGTCTATATTGGTCCTTTAGGGTAAGATGGGATTCTTGTATGGAACAGATATCTGGCCTGTGTTTTTTTATCCAGTCAGCCAGCCTGTGCCCCTCTAGAAGGCAATTTAAGCCATTCACATTGATTGAGAATATTGATAAACCTGGTATAATTTGGAGTCTCAAGTTTTTCGAAAGTCCAGTGGACATCTTTAATCCTTTTGCCACTGTGGAAGTTGGAATTTGATTAAGATTTTGTGTGTGAGTTAACTTATGTGGTGGAGGATTGCGCTGGTCATTATGGAGAATAGGGCTGAGAATATCCTGGAGGGCTGGTTTAGTTATAGCAAATTTCTTCAACATGTGAATGTCATTAAAGTATTATTTCAATCGTAAATGAAACTCAGTTTAGCTGTATACAGGATCCTGGGTTGAAAGTTATTTTGTTTTAGTAGGTTAAAATTCGATGACCACCCTCTTCTAGCCTGAAAGTTTTCCGCAGAGAAATCTACAGTCATTCTAATATTCTTCCCCTTGTAGGTTATGGCTTTCTTTTTCTTTTTTTTTTATTAAATGATAGCTGTGTACATTAATGCAAACATGGGGTACAGTGTAGTGTTCTCATATACAATTTGAAATATTTTCATCAAACTGGTTAACATACACTTTGTGTCATTTACTTAGTTATTGTGTTAAAACATTTATACTCTAGTTCTAGAAAGATTCACTTGTATTCTTGTTAGACAGACCATATAGGTGAACTTTCCAGTCACCCTCCCACAACCCATCTGCTGTTCTCCCCTCCCCTCCCCCAACCCCTCCCCATATTCTTGAGCTAGAATTAGGTTGTAACTTTCATTTGAGAACTATAAATTAGTTTCATAATAGGGTTGTGTACATTGGATATTTTTTCTTCCATTCTTGTGATACTTTGCTAAGAAGAACATTTTCCAGCTCCATCCATGGAAACATGAAGGAGGTAAAGTCTCCATCTTTCTTTAGGGCTGCATAGTATTCCGTGGTGTACATATACCACAGTTTATTGATCCATTCATGTATCGATGGGCACTTGGGCTTCAATAAACATTCTGATAC
This sequence comes from Galagoides demidoff, assembly GCA_963574575.1. Lineage (NCBI taxonomy): Eukaryota > Metazoa > Chordata > Mammalia > Primates > Galagidae > Galagoides > Galagoides demidoff. The sequence goes on from CAUYQV010070840.1 coordinate 19,169, forward strand.
AAATATCTTTATTGTAATGTGATTTTTGATCTTCTGGGTATATACCTAATAAAGGAATTGTAGGATTGAATGGCAGGTCAATTTTTAGTTCTCTAAGTGTTCTCCAGACTTCTTTCTCAAAGGAATGTATTAGTTTACATTCCCACCAGCACTGTAGAAGTGTTCGCTTTTCTCCACATCCATGCCAGCAACTCTGGTTTTGGGATTTTGTGATATGGGCTAATCTTACTGGAGTTAGGTGGTATCTCAAAGTAGTTTTTATTTGCATTTCTCTAATGATTAAGGGTGGTGAGCATTTTTTCATATATCTACAGGCAGCACACCTATCTTCTTTGGTGAAATTCCTCTTCAAGTCTTTTTCCCACCCTGCGATAGAATCAATTGTTTTTTTTTTTTTTTTTTTTTTTTTTTTTTTT
>CAUYQV010070841.1:0-13798 GCA_963574575.1 Galagoides demidoff
TGAAGCCCAAGATCATCGAAAAGAGGACCACAAAGTTCACGGGCACCAGTCAGTCCAATGTGCCAAAATTAAGCCTAAGTGGAGGAAACCCAGAGATACGGACAACAAGGCTGGGAGAACATTCAAGGCCCCAATCCTGATGCCCAATACTGGCTATGGAAGCAACGAGAAAATAAAGCTCATGCTGCCCAGCAGTTTCTGAAGTTCCTTGTCCACAACGTCCAGGAAGTGCTGCTGATGTGCGACAAATCCCCCCGTGTGGAGACTGCTCCCAGGATTTCCCCCAAGAACCACGAGGCCACTGTGGAAAGAGCAGCCCAGCCGGCCGTCAGTCACCAATCCTGATGCCAAGCTGCGTAGCGAAGAGAGTGAGTAGACAGCTCATGTGCACATCTTATTTGTGTTTAAATAAAACCACAAAAAAAAAAAAAGAGAGAGAGAGAGAAAAGCAAAGAGCAATGTATAACTGAATAATGGGAAGTGAAGAAGGGCTAATGACGCATTTTTAAAGGAATATGCCACTGATTATTAGACAAAGGTATCTATATCTAGGAACATGGACTGAGGGGAGTGTGATCCCAGAAGCCGTGTGTATGTGGACAAAAGCCTCAGAGTTCAGTGGGCAGCAGAGAAGGAGAGGAAACTCCAGGGTCTGGGAGGCACAAAGAGAAAGGGGAGAGGCAGGGAGCATCACGTATCGAAGGGAGCACCACCAGGATGAACCCCCGGAGCCCAGGGCCTCACTTTCAGGATTATCTGCAACTGCTCTGATTATGTCTGAACTTGGGCAAAAAGCCGGACCCCAGATCAGTAGTCCCCTATATTTTTGGTACCAGGGACCAGGTTTCACAGAAGACAGTTTTTCCTCAGACTTGGGGGTGTGAGGGATGGTTTGGGGATGACTCAACCACATTCCATTTATTGTATACTCTATTTCTATTACTATTATATTGTCTTAATAACATGCAAAGAAATAATTCTGGGCAGTGCCTGTGGCTCAAAGGGGTAGGACACTAGCCCCATACGCCGAAGGTGGTGGGTTCTAACCCAGCCCCAGCCAAAAACTCCAAAAAAAATAAAATAAAATAAAAAATAATTCTACAACTCACTATAACATGGAATCAGTGAGAGCCCTGAACTTGTTTTCTTACAACTAGACAGACGGTCTCATCTGGGGGTGATGGGAAACAGTGACAGACAAAACTCTGCTTTGCTCCCCTGCCGCTCACTTCCTGCTTGGCAACCCAGTTCCTAATAGGCCACAGACCAGGAATTCAGGGCTGCATCCTTAAATGGCTAGTGTAGAGAGACTCTCATCCACCGTGATTCTTATCATGGGAGACAAATGCAAATGGCATCTGTCCTTATATTTTTAAAAGGCAGTCAAGTAAGATAATTAGCTAAATACTTTATCCCTTATGCAGAACCTGTTTGAAACCCTCTAGGTAAGCCTTGATGACAGTTAGGAGAGACCCCATCAGATACTGTCACCATTCATTCCCAAAACCTTAGCTATCTCCACCAGAGAACCGACGTGACCCTAATCATTGCACTACGTTAAAGGGTTAGCTAAAAACCAGAGCATAGGGCAACAGTAATGTCAAAACCCAAAAGAAAAAGAAAAAGAAATGACAAGCACAAATATTAAAATTTCACAAACACACTTTTTTTAAAATTGTTTTTCTGTTGTCTTTTGAGACAGAGTCTCACTCTGTCACCCTGAGATAGAGTACAGTAGAACCACAATAGCTCACTGCAACCCCAAACTTCTGGGCTCAAGCAAGCATCCTACCTCAACCTCCCAAATGGCTGGGACTACATGCCCAGCTAATTTTCTCTGTTTTGGGTAGACACGGCGTCTTGCTCTTGAGCAAGCTGGTCTCAAACTCCTGACCTCAAGTGATTCTCCCACTTCAGCCTCCCGGAGTGCTCAGATTATCAACTGAAGTTTCTTTCCTTAAACATCCTGAATTTCAGTATCAGGTAAAATATAATAACATCTATAATTCTTACATATAAAATAAAAATTTTGCTTGTATTCTAAATGCCAATGTGAAAAAAAGAAAATTACTTTGACGATTACCTTTAGTTTGTTTTTCATATACTTAATGTCAGTTATTAGACAAAAACTATCCATAGCTACTACCTGTAATTGCAGGACCTGTGCTTGTAAATGCCAGCCTGAAACCATTACTTATCTCACAGATATAAAATATAGGAAATTGGGGCAGCGCCTCTGGTTCAGTCAGTAGGGCGCCGGCCCAATACCAAGGGTGGCGGTTTCAAACCCAGCCCCGGCCAAACTGCAACAACAACAAACAAAAAATAGCTGGGCATTATGGCGGGCACCTGTGGTCCCAACTACTCAGGAGGCTGAGGCAAGAGAATCACCTAAGCCCAGGAGTTGGAGGTTGCTGTGAGCTGTGATGTCACAGCACTCTACTGAGGGCGATAAAGTGAGACTCTGTCTCTACCAAAAAAAAAAAAGTGTGTGTGTATATATATATATATATATGTACAGTAAATTGTATTTTTAAAATACCCCAGCTAGTCTTCATAACTAAAAGAATTCCAAATCATGAAAGCAGCTCCAATCTCAAGTTAAATTTCAAACTACATTATAAAAAACATTCAGCAAAATCAAAACACAATAAATTTTTTATTTACTTATTTATTTCAAGACAGGGGGTTGCTGTCACCCAGGCTGGAGCACAATGGCCCTCACTGCATCTTCAAACACCTGGGCTCCAGCAATCCTTCTGCCTCAGCCTCCCAAGTACCTAGGACCTCAAGAATGTGCCACTATACCCAGTTAATTTTTATACTTTGTAGCAATAACCTCAAACTCCTGGGCTCAAGAGTTCCTCCTGCACCAACACCCAGCTAATTTACTTATATTTTTTGTAGAGACAGGGTCTTTCTGTGTTGCCCTTGCTGGACTCAAACTCCTGGCCTCAAGTGATCCTCTTGCCTGAGCCTCCCAAAGTGCTGGAGTTAAAGTCGTGAGCCACCACATTGGGCCTCACAATAGACTGTTTAGCAGTCAGTAAATCATGATTCTTCAGACATATTTTAATATAAAATGAGTTAAGTGGAAAAATGATTAGGCAGTTTTAGTAATACATAAGGGGCAGCAAATTTTTCATTGTTGGGAAAGATCTCAAATTCAAAAGGGAAAGGCAGACATCATCAGCCTTTCCCAAGGGGTTCCCAGCTGCGCAGGGAACCTGAGCCGAGTTATCTTCTCAAAGCTACCGATTCCTCAGGGCAGACCCAATGTCAAGTTGAAGCCAAAGCGTTCCTTTGCAAATAATATGCTAACTTGGAGAAGCCAGGGAATGACAGAGAATGCCACAGCCCCCTGAGATAAATTCTCCTGGTCTGAGTGCAACATCTTTTTACTCTGGAGAGCACCCGGCTTGTAGACGATGTCCCAGCTACACAGAAGGTATGTGCTCCAGTGCAAACAAGGCCCCCGTGTTCATGGAGAAATCATCGCACACTCCTTGATACACAGAACTGAGCTAGGGACGAAAAGCAGCAGGTTCAATGTTTTACTTCATATGGGTCACTCTGTGGTCTACCTCCCACAGTAGGCACGTGGGTAGACAGAGCTGCTGTCTTTTCAAGGTTGTCAACGTCATCCACCTCCCTGCCCTGCCCCCCACCCCACCCCTAACTCATGTGCATAACCATGAGTTTAAGCAAGAAGATCTGTAACCGTGAGTTTAAGCAAGAAGATATCTACCGACTACTTTTATAGCATTTATCAGTGACCTGATTAGCCAAATCAACGATCCTTAACACACACCAGAGAAGACCCTCATCCTGGAAGGCCATCTGCACCGAGACCATCTTACTGTCCTGTCCCTGCGATCCTCTGTCACAGTGGCATTAACTTATCGATCACTACAAAAAAGACTTGCTGTTTCCTATTTAGACAGTAGCTCCTATTAATTTCTCAAACAATATAGACAATGAAACCTTGATGGAAATGCTAAAATTCTATGTGCTGGAATTAATATTCAAGAAGAGTGAAGAAACAATTAATTTCCCTATTTTAAAGGGACAAATAACAGAAACATAACCAATAAAATGCGGAGAAGCAATAGATAGGAGACATGCCAGCGGGTTACTGAAGCCCTGTCCTAAGGATTCCCATCAAGTGCCCCTCACTGGGCAGAGGGGGAGAATTCCAATTTGACTGGGTTCTTCAGGCCCATCCAGAACAATCTTAAAACACAAAGCGGGCAGGAAAAGTGCCTATTCTGCTTGTTTGTATATATGTGTGTTTTTTTAATATAAATAATTTTAGAGACTGGTCCAAAGTGCTGTGAAGAGTTCATAAGACACAGGTCTTTGATCTTTGTGGCTTTGCCATGTATGTTTCTAAAATTTCTGGAATGCACCCAGGGAGGCAGAATGCTTAACAGAGAACACTATAAATATCCAAGTAAATAAATACATACGAACATCTGGAACCCTGATTAAGCACTCAAATTTTCTTTTCTTTGGGGAGTGGATAGGGAGGAGGGAGGCCCAAACAATGAATAGCATTTTTATTTTAATGGAAAAAGAACCTAGTCTTTGCTCAGGATAAAGTCTCTCTGACGCTGAGGAAATGCTTAGAAAGCGCTAGTCTGCAAATCCATGGAAAGTAGAACTGCTAACGTTCTGTAGCAGCCGCCACACAAAAAAGCAAGTTATACTTGACCAGAGCTCAGAGGTTACTGCAATTCACTTTTTAAGTTCCCAGTGGCAGAAAGATTACTTATGAAATATTAGTCATTATTTTTAATAAAAATAAATCCAGGCAACGTATTCATTTGGCTTGGAGTTTCTTTTTGTTTGTTTGTTTCTTTTGGCCTGAGTTTCAAATTGAGTGTGTGCAAGAACAGATTTTTAACTCATTATATGATAATCTTCTGAGTTAAAGGTATAATAAAATACGTTGGTTTATGGCTTATGGTGAGGTGCTTAGAACAGCAGTGAACAGTGAGAGCACAGCGTTCACCATGGTTATGTCCAGAGCGATGAAACGAAAATCAAAGAATCAGATGGCCACAAACAGCAGGGGTGTGTGTGAACTAGCAGCTAGACAGTTATAGAACTTGTGATACCTTAAAATAGCGTCATGTTCAGAACAAGCAAAATCCCAAGTGAGGCCTGTTCTTATCTATCACACAGTCCCCAGTGAGATCATGGTATCAGGCCTGGCTCTGGCTAAGCAAACAGAAAGCCCTCCTATTGCCCTCAGAAGAAAGTTACAAATCCTTCACCTATCTTGGGCCCGTGTGCTTTTCCACCTGAGACACGTCAAGGCCCGTGCTGCGTGAAATAAATCTGCTCCGGTGGCCTCTCATACTACCACGGTCCTTGGGACCTCTCCATGCATGGACTTCATCCCAAGCCCAATCTGGCATTGCCTACATGGTGTCCATCTTCACTAAGCAGTGAAGTCCGTGAGAGCAGAAGGCCTAAGAGCTGAGGGCTCCTTGGTCTGCTTGGAACACAGTGCCTGATGGAGGTAAAGCTCCATAAGTATTGCTGGACGGGCAGGTGGGAGATGAAGGGAACGTGTCTACAAACCGGGGTTTTCAGAATGTGCCCTATTTAGAAAAGAGGCTCTATGGGAACTTCGTTATGTGAACTGAGACCAGCGTTGTGCCTGGCCAGCACCAGCCACCCAACAGGGGGATCAAGGAGGTCCCCAAAGGTTGCTGTCAACCAAAACTGGGGGAAAAATAATAACTGCTGAGTTCAAAACAAGAGGGATGTCCTGATTACTCATGTGGCAGCCACAACCCCCCATTGGGGAGGGCAGGGCTTGCAAGTGAAAATGCCCCTAGACCCAGACTGACTGCCTGGGCACCCCCGCAGCCTGCACCCACACGGCCTGGAGTGCTCAGACACAATATGCATGACCCAGACTGACTGCCTGGGCACCCCCACGGCCTGCACCCCTACAGCCTACACCCACGTGGCCTGGAGTGCTCAGACACAACATGCACGATACAGTGTGAGTTTAGCATCACTTTAAGACAGGCATGGTCTGCAGAAACTGCTTAAATGCACCAAACAGAGAATTCATCTCCCTCTTCCTTCCACTTCCCACAGTGTCCAGGGACCATGTGAGTAGAAGAGGCCACCAGAGCCCTTCCCTTCTTACTTCAAAAGAACTTGGAAGGAGGAAGCTTCAAAATATTTAACCACCTCAGCATCATATTCAACTGCTCCTTCCCGCTCACCTCACACCAGGACATCTACCCAAATCGGTAGCTGTTTGGGTAATTTGATGAAAATTAATCATCTGTGTGGGTGTTCAGTCCCCTCCACCAATATGTGCTTCTGTACTTGCCATGACATCCTTTGGCACAGAGTAGCAGCCATGCGCGTGGAAGACTTCTCACTGATTCCGCATGGACTTCCCGATCTCTCTAGCTCTCGTTCTGACCTGTCCTAGGACCCACTGCCAAAGTCACATCCTGTGTGTCACCTTGACTGTCTCCATGCCATCCCTCCAGCATCGCCTTCAGTTCTGCTTCTTCTAAAAGTCTCTCCTTACCCATAATGCCAACCACTGAAACTCTGATATGTGCACCACTCCCTTGGAGTTGGGCAGTCCATGGACCTGCCATGGCCTCTGAACAAAGGTAGCCAAACAGCAAGCTATTGATTGTCCAAAGGATTTGCAAGTGCATCACAACGTGATGTGGAATTAAAAGTTTTCTCCTTGAACAAATAAAACGAAGAGCAAACCATCTCATTAATGCAGGCTACCTAAGACTGCACACGGGGAGTGGCCCTCAGAATCAATATGCATGTCTTAATGCATAATTAAAAAGACATCCACAGAATTACTGCCTTTCATGTGTTTCCTTAGCACAAAAATCTGGGAATTAAAGAGCGTGTACAAATTTCTAGGTGAGGAAAAAAGGGTTTGAAATCTATAAGGAAATATTTATTTAAACTTTCTAAAAATTCAGAAATTCTCTATTTGCAGGATCTGCAAAAGTGTCAGTCATTCCTGGTAAAATCCAGACGACACGTCTGCAGGAATATTCTTGGCCTGGTATTTATGGATTTCCATGGCTCATTTTTTTCATACGAGTTCTTTCCCTTTTTCCTCCAAATCCATATTCTGCCCGACATTTCCCATCACTCACAGGTTATGTCTGCTATTGTAACCTACAGGAACAAATATTCATCTCCTAAGAGCTATATTGAACAAGCTTTTCATGCATATTAGGGGAAAATCAGGTTTCTGCAGGACATCAAAGTCCTTTCAGCCCATGACCTTAACTGTGTTCTCACCAGCATTCAAAACTTGGTTGCATTAAATAACACTGGTGTAGTCTCATATTGAAATAAAATCACTACAGGATCCCAATCTCTGAGGCAGTCATGGACGCGGTGTCCCTCGGATGAGAAGCCGTGTTACTCATCACTGAGAGCTTTCCTTAGAGCTGAATAGATCCACTAGTCACAAATCTGAAATTGCTAATATTTTCATCAGAAAGGAATAAAAGAGCTTTAATTCACCAAGACATTATAGCTTAGAGGCAAAGGCAACAAGCCAGCTCGGGCTGAATGGGTTAAGATATCAAATGCCATGACTTGCAATCAAAACGTTAATGGAGAAAATAGTCCAACACAGCATTTTCTTTTCTAAGATCAAAACACATCATCCCTTATTCTTAGACTTTTTAGGTCAATTCACTTTTTGCCAAGTCTCATTTGGTTTCTCTTTGTGTCCAAAAGTGTTATTTATCATCCAGTTGGTTTTATCTAGCATGTGTCTTCAAACTCAACAAAGAAAACAACGAGGTTCAAAAGTCAAAGATTTTTAAAGATCTTCAGGGCTGTACCAGAAAGCTAGAGAATGGCGGATGGACCATTAACATAAAGCTCCACACAGCATTTCTCAGACTATATTCAGGGACTACTCTATACACAACTATTTTAAATTTGCAAGTGAACTTGATGGATGACATAAACTTTTAGACAACATTTGAAAAAGGAGGCTAAGGGGAAAAGATAAAAATAACACACAATTGGCCACAGACGAGAAGCTGGTTTGGTTACCCAAAGACCAGTCACTCTAGCACACACCAATGGCAGCCTTATTTGGTAAAACAATTTCTGAATTTCTAACCTTAAATTTGTTGTTGTTAGAGATGAGATCTTGCCATGTTGCCCAGACTAGTCTTAAACTCCAAAACTTAGGATATCCTCTGATGGTGGCCTCACAAGAAGCTGGGACATATGCCACCCAAACATAAAGGGAATGGAAATGGGTTTTCCCAGAAGCAAAGGAAATAGTGACCCATCTAAGTTATGTAAGTTTTCCCAAAAAGAACAAAAAGATGGCTAACATTAGAATTCGATCTTGTCCTTATATTCTTTGTGAAAGATTAAAAATAAAATCAAGGTATCTCACTATAAAATATCAAGCTTTGTGATCATAAAATAATGAAATTTTCTAAAACAAAAGCTTCCTGCAAATTTTTCACCACTGTTTAACTTTGATAGAGGACAAACAAGTAAGAAGGTAAAACCCTAATATTACTGCAATAAAAAAAAATTAAGGGCCGGGAGTAGTGGCTCACACCTGCAATCCTAGCACTCTGAGAGGCCAAGGCGGGTAGACTGCTTGAGCTCAGGAGTTCAGAGATCAGTCTGAGCAAGAGCAAGAACCAGTCTCTAAAACTAGCCTGGCGTTAGGGTGGGCACCGGTAGTCCCAGCTACTTGAAAGGCTGAGGCAAGAAGATCACTTGAGCCCAGAAGTTTGAGGTTGCTATGAGCTATGACACCAGGGCACTCTACCAAGGGCAACAGAGAGAGACAGATAAAAAAAAAAAAATTAAGATACAGACAATAAAATGGACAATGGAAGAATCTTTCTTTTTCTTCACCATGATTTATGACTTGGGGAGAGCATACAGCTGAAAATGAACCATGATATCAAAGCCTAAATATATAAATGAAAAAGAGACTTCATCTGGACTGGTACACCTAGGACTGTAGGTGTCCATCCTCACAAGCTCTGGGCCCATGTCAGGTTTGGTACTGAACTGTCAACATTGCTAATATGGTTTATCTTGGACAGACAAGCGAATTCACCCAATCTCTTTATTTCCCACATTCCTTTAGGCGTAGAGAACAGCTGGATGGGATTTCCATGAGGATGGAAGCCATTTAGACAGAGGGTTTTCCTATAGGAACCCGGCGAGATCTCTATCGTGACTGCTTCAATTGCCGTGATCTCTGATCATGCAGTTCTCATCCCAAGTCTAATGATGATGAGTCCGAAAAGGTTCAACTGCATCTCCAAAATAGCCTACCTAAGGAGCTAAATTCACAATGGAATTTAAAATTCATCTTTACAAGAATGATCAAAGACATCTTGGAACAGTTAATAATACTTCTAATTTGATAGGACTTGAGAGCTCACTCTGTCTCCTTTTCCAACTTTCCTCACTTATTATTTAAAAAGAAATGGTAAGAAGTGCTGTATTTCCACTCCCAGGAACAACTCAAATGCCAAAGAAGAACCACTATAATACCACTCCTCTACATTACCTTCTATGATACTCAACACTATAGATTTCAGAGCTAACATCCCCTGAATATATGATCAACTATAAAATTATAAAAACTTTAAAAAGTCATAGCAATGTATTGGGGAAAATGTCTAGAAAATTCAGGCCCATAAGAAAAGGCTAAAGTGATTGTGTAGTATTCAGAAACAGTAACTTTTTCTATAGGGTAAAACGTTTTTTTCTCCCGTTGAGGGACTAATTCATTTCAAGTGCTAAATTCCGAAAACTGATAAAGGCAAAAAGCTGGATAAACAGAATGAGGAAGATGAAGAGTAATTTGCAACTCAGATTAAAATTCATATATCAACACAACACAAATACATACACATTCAGACACAGACATACGTCCAACAGATACACATTAAGGCACCTATTGTATGCAACAGAATGTCCAGGTCATGCAAACTTGCCGAATTTTTTTTTTTTTTTTTTTTTGAGACGGAGCCTCAAGCTATCCCCCTGGGTAGAGTGCCATGGCATCACAACTCATAGCAACCTCCAACTCCTAGGCTCAAGCGAGTCTCCTGCCTCTGCCTCCCAAGTAGCTGGGACTACAGATGCCCGCCACAACGCCCGGCCATTTTTTTTTTGGTTGCAGTCATCATTGTTGTTTGGCGGGCCCGGGCTGGGGATTCGAACCCGCCACCTTAGGTGTACGTGGCTGGCGCCTTAGCCGATTGAGCCACAGGTGCCGAGCCAACTTGCCGAATTTTTGAGAATATTTCTGCTTAATATGATGTCCACATTCATTACATTGGAAATATGATGCTAAATATACTTTCTACTTATCCTGAGGAGGTCAGTTTTATGGCATGAAATATTATAATATATAGGAAGGGGTGACATAGTTTTAGAAAATGACCAGCGAGAATTCACCAGACAGTGTGTGTTTACCTTCTGTAAAACTCCCAACACACTGGCACATGAACAGGCTTACTCAATGTTGATTTATAATCTGCATTGCGATGAATGATTTGTGGCAATCTGGTACCTTAATTTTCAATGACAGGCATCCTATCTCTATGGTTGCCACATAAAAACTGCTGGGGACAATAACAAGAGAATTGGGCAAGAATGCAAAGAAGCAGGCGGGGATCTCCCGCGTGGACATTCGGAAACAGAGACGACAGCAGATTCTCACCCTTTGTTGCTTTTGCAGATGAAAGGAGACAATGGAAGTGACAGAAAATTGCCGAATAAATTTATGATGTTGGTAAAATGACAAGACATGGGGAAAGATTCCAAATTTATCATACTTCTGGCTGATCCTCAATTTGGTAAGGAACTAGGTTATAATTGCTAAGAGATGAAATCACTGTCATATAACACAGCTCTAAAATTGGTTGGGAAACAAGTATCAAAAAAAAAAAATCCACTGAAGGCTGGGTATGATGGCTTACACCTGAAATCCTACCACTCTGGGAGGCAGAGGCAGGTGGATCACCTGAGTTCAAGAGTTTGAGACTAGCCTGAGCAAGAGTGAGACTCCAACCGGCCCAAAAATAGAGGAAAGGAAAAAAAAAAACTAGCCGAGCATAGTGACACATGCCTGTAGGCCCAACTACTAGGGAAGCTGAAGCAAGAGGATCGCACAAGCCTAAGAATTTGAGGTTGCTGTGAGCTGGGACAGCACAGAACTCTACGCAGGTTGACAGAGTTGGACTCTGTCTCAAAAAAAAAAAAAATACTCTGAAGTCTTCACAAACTACCTATTGGGGTTTTCCTTAAGTTTTACCAAGTTATTTCTAAATAACTTCCACAGAGGGCTGAGAACAGTGGCTCATGCCTATAATCCTAGCACTTGGGAGGCCACGGCAAGTGGATTGCCTGAGCTCACAGGTTTGAGACCAGACTGAGCCAGAGCGAGACCTCATCTCTAAAAACAGCCAGGCATTGTGGGGGACGCATGTAGTCCCAGCTACTTGGGAGGGTGAGGCAAGAGGATCACTTGAGCCCCAGAGTTTGAGGTTGCTGTGAGCTGTGACGCCACAGCACTCAGCACTCTACCAAGAGCAACAAAGTGAGATTCTGCCTCAAAAAAGAAAAGAAAAAGACTTCCATAGATTAATGGGAGCTGATGAAATTTAGGAGTGGAAAGTCTCTCTGACATTATTGAGGTTGAACCCTAACAAGCAGGCCTGGGTAGGTGCTCTCTGTCTGAAGACACAAGCGCCTGGCAGGCAGCTGGTAGAGCAGTAAGCCTATCCTCATCAGGTCTCTTCACTCGAAACTCTACTTCTTGATATATCAGAATCCTCCTCTTTTTTTAAATCAGCACGTCGTGCCATTTAAAATATTAGTATACTAATTCTAATGGGGCAGCAACCGGAAGGACGTCCATGTTCTGTTTGGTTTATCATTCCTTTAAATGCTTTAAAATTATAATCTACACTTCATAAGAACTAATGACAAATCTCATCTTCTTTCTAGTCTGCTTTAACTATATTTTGCCCAAGAGGAAGATTTAAAGTACCAGAATGTCCATCTGATAGACATGTAGAAGGATTGCCCAGAATTAACGGGAGTGAACAAACCACAGACTGTCTGTAAAAACATCCCATGAATAAAATTTGAAGGTTCAACAATCTAAAACTGCCTTAGGTCAACTTTAACTTCACTTGTGAAATTTGTCATTTTTCACGCTTTTGAAAAAGGTGAATACCTAGAAGTTCTACATTTTGACCAGTTATAGCATTTTAAAAAATAATATGTTTCCTCTGCTTCTGAGAAGTACATCCATGTCTCTGGAATAATTCTGATGTTTCTTCTAAATAGAATTTATTTTATATAATTTCAAACTGCCTTTCCATAATTACACAATAGACTTCTGTACTAAACTTCAGCCATATCATTTTCAAACAAAAAGTAAACCAGATGTTTGGTACTTACATGCAAAATTGAGCTCTCATTGTAAAACCAAATTAAATTTAAAATGAACTCTGGAATGAAGCTAAGCCTCATTGAAAACAAAACATGGAAACAAACCACACTATCGATTTCTGCTGTGGCTTGTTAGTTTGGTCATTTATCTGTTTCCCCAATTCCCAGTATTTTACCGAGACTAAGATATTTATTTGCAATTTGCAAATTTTAAAAACCATTAAAATTTTATGTCACTTAAATAATAAAAAAAAAAAAATCAATCAATGTTAGCTATGTACTAGGCACCGTGCTGAATGCTTTACATATATTAATTCTCTTAATTCTCACAAACAAGGTGCCTTTGTTGAAGTTCCCTTGATGCCAAATTTCCTAACCACTCTCTTGGTGAGCTGGCACTATTACTACCATCACCATTATGCAAATAAGTTAAAGCAGAAAGAGATTAAGTAATTCATCAAGGCCTTACAGTCCGCCAGAGGCAGGGCTGAGATTCACATCAGGGAAGGCTGAGCCCAAAGTTACACTTTTTACCAAATACAGATCCCAAATCACATAGTGATTTAAAACCTCTATGAGGGGACACAAAGGAAAGCCATTCCATTTACTGGTGGCTGAAGTCAAGGGTCACTTTATTTACTGGTTAATTTTCAAACTTTTAATTTCACATGTCTTTAAGGGAATCAGTAATAAAATTCTTATTGTGCTGGCACAATTGTGCTCTCACACGCATAGCACAGTAATTCTTCTAAAGATAACTGTTTCAATCAAAGAGCTGTTAATGACAACCCTCATTCTCTCTCATCTAACAAGAAATCAAAAGTGAACATGAAAATTAATGGGAAAAAAAGATGAACTATACTAAAAACAATACCCAAGGTTTCTCCAAAAATTATGAAAAAATTATTTTGCCACATCAGATTTCAGCCTCTAATCTCATCTAGAACATTTAACTACTTTGACCAAGCAAGAACAAATAGAAAAAGGTGTACCCAGAAGGCCAGATGAGTGAAGCTTTAAACTCTGCAGCATCACGGTGGCACCTGTGGCTCAAAGGACTAGGGCACCGGCCCCATATACTGGAGGTGGTGGGTTCAAACCCAGCCCTGGCCAAAAACTGCAAAAAAAATAATTCTGCAGCTTCGAGTGTGAAAGGAGAAGAGAGTGGTTAAGAAATTTGGCATCAAGAGAACTTAAAGCTTCTTTTAATTAGTTTTTAAAATTCTCTAATGTACTAGTTAAATCTATTCCTATCTAGTCCTAAGATTCGACAATTCTTTAGTAAATAGTAGCTTATCTGATTGCATGATAAACT
>CAUYQV010070842.1:0-12077 GCA_963574575.1 Galagoides demidoff
CTAATTCAAAAATTGGCAAAGAATTTGAATAGATACTTCTCTAAAGAATAAATATTAATAACCAGAAAGCACACAAAAAGATGCTCAGGATCATTAGTCATTGTAAAAATGCAAATCAAAACCATAATGATATATACTTTATCCCCATTAGGATGGCTACTAAAGGAAAAAAAAAAACCCAAATGAGAAGCATTGGTTAGGATATAAAGAAATTAGAACCCTGGTCACTGCTGGTGGGAATGTAAATGGTGCAGGTGCTGTGGAAAACAGTCTGGGGTTCTCCAAAAGAATCACCATACGATCCAGGAATTCCACTCCTAGGTATATACCTTCATGAATTAAAATCAGGGACTCAGGTAGATATTTGCACACCAATATTCACAGCAGCAGTATTCACAGTAGCTCAAAATGGGGACAATCCAAGTGTACCAACAGATAAATGGATACACAAATGTGCTCTATGTATAATAATGAAGGGTAATTCAGCCATGAAAAGGAATCAAACTCTCACAATGCAACAACATTAATAAACCCTGAAAACATCATGCTATGTGAAATAAGCCAGACGTAAAAGAACAAATATCTTGTGATTCACCTTATATGAGGTACCTAGAGTAGGCAGATTCGTAGAGACAGAAAGAGTGGAAGTGATCAAGGCTAGAGGAGGGGAGAATGTGGGGTTACTGCTTAATAGGTACAGAGTTACTATTTGGGAATGATGAAAAAGTTCTGGAAATAGAAGTGATAGTTACACAGTACTGTGAATTTACTTAATACTACTGAATTAGCTACCCAAAAATAGCTAAAATGTTCAGTTTTGTTATGTATATTTTATCATGATAAAAATAAAGAAACTCTATGTTGCAGTATGTTTATAATAACCCCATCCCTTGAGCCAATGAAGCTTAATTCCTAGAAAAGCTCCAGGCAGTGTTACTGTCTGCTGCTGTGTACAGAAGAAACTTCATTTGGGGAAGGTTCTGCCACAGGCGTGGGCTTATTGTCCCAAATGGGCATGTCGTGTCTGAAGGCAGCTCCCTACCTACCTCTGCCTGTGCACTCTCCTGTCACTGAGATGCTTTCAGGATAGCCGTGGGCGATGGCTCCTGCCCTCTTTCCAGTCACTTCATGTCTTCACCCTTCCCCTCACTCTCTGATACTGCAAACAGCAGGTCTGCTTTCTGATTCTAGAGAGCAAAAAGTTAAGGTTCTGTTAAGCCTTAAGGCATATTGATAGCCTGTTCCTTCTGCCTAGAATGTTCTGCTCATCCCTTCACCCTCTTCCACTGCCTCAATCTCTCAAGTCTTCATTTAAGTGCTTTAAGATCCACATCGAGACTTTCTAGGACCCAGTTCCCCGAGGTTCCCTCAGCTAAGTGAAGTACTTCTGTTAGATGCAGTCCCCAATCCCCATTCTTTTTCCTAGTAGCATGTATTAAATTTCTAATTATAGATTTGGACATTGGTTTGATTGAAGTCTGACTCCCATGAGGGCAGGGACTACATCTGTATGGCTCACAGCAGCATCCCTAACTTGGCGTACAGTAAGTATACAAACAGTAAGTGCTAAATACAAATTAGTGGAGGCAGTATAACACAGTGGTCAACCATGTGGGCTTCAAAGCCTGGATCCTGGGGTCTACAGTCAGTTTCTGACACTTAACTAGCCCCGTGCATTTGGACAACTGGTGTGATCTCAGTTGCCCCATTTATAAGATGGAGATGATAATTGTACCTCCCTCTAGGGTTGTTAGTATGACTAAGTGGGTAAATCGTCATAAATCTTTGTTACATGTTTGTTAAATGATAAATTGGAGTCAAGCTATTAAATATCATAAAATTACCCTTCTAAAGAGAGAAACTAAATCAAATTCCATTTCCTAAAATTCTGTACTTACCATTGATTAAATTAGAAGTTACTTAAAAATAATATTCAGTGCTAATTATGATATAGGAAAGCTATTACACTCATACATTACTGGTGGCAACACAAATAATGCTACCCTTTTGGAAATTAGATAATACATCTTAAGAATCCTAAAATGTTCAAGCCTATGTGGTAGCATACATAAAATTGGACAAATTTATTTTTTAGAAAACTATAGCAAATAAGTAACACTTCAATGTTAGTAGTATTAGTTTTTTAAAAAACCAAAAATTTTAAGTACATTTTGAAATGTTAACTTCAGGTAATAATATTCAGCTAATGTTAAAAATTATGAAATTTATCAACATGGAAAAAATGCTTATACATATTTTAAAAAACACTCAAATTCAAAGTTATAGCTATACCATGATCATATAATGGTATATTATTGTACCATATTAAACTATTTTATAAATATATATTTATATGTGTACATATAAAGATAAAAATAAGGAAGAAATATGAAAAAAATTGATATACTAAAATGGCAAAATTCTGGGTGGTTTAAACTTTTAAATATTGTTACACTTGATTCAACATTCAAAAAATTTATAATTATTTTCTTATTTGATGATTCAAATCAACAAAACAAATTTTGTTCTAAAAATCAGGCAAAGTGCAGTGGCTCATGCCTATAATCACAGCACTTTGGGAAACCAAGGTGGGAGAATCACTTGAGGTCAGGAGTTTCAGACCAGGCTGGACAACATAGAGAGACCCTATCTCTAATAAAGTTTTTCTTAAATAGCTAGGGATGGTGGTATATATCTGTAGTTCCGCCTACTTGGGAAGCTGAGGCAGGAGACTTAAGCCTAGTAGTTTAAGCCTGTAGTGAGCTATCATCAGGCCACTATCCTCTAGCCAGGACAACAGAGCAAGACTCTGTCTCTTAAAAGAGAAAAAAAATCATATAACATAAAGCCCAGCCCTACAGATATAAGGAGACTGAGGCCCATGGAAATAAAATTCTTTCACCTGAGTTAACCCAGGAAAATCAGTGTTTGTCCAATACACATCTAGGGCTCCCCAACTAATGGTGTTATTAAGGGGATTTACTTCATATTAATATTATTAAAAAGCTAATTTTTTCAAGTAAATGTTTCATATACAAAGGTGAATGGCTGATTTGAAGTAAAGCAAATTTGTTACCTATGTGAAAACTTACCACAGCCTTTTTATATACACAGAAAGCTAACTACTGGAATCATCTGTATTTCAGAGAAAATACAAAGTGTACTTAGCCAGTAGAGAGACAGGCTCTTAAGATCTACTTATAAATTGACTTTAGAGTCTGGTGATAATAAAGATAGGACAGAATAAGAATTTTCTGGAGATAGTATTCAACAGAACATAATTCCTTCTGATGCCTCCCCATCTTTATTGATTCTCTGGTTCATTTCAGTCCCAATCATCAACTTGGCAGAGATTGGTAACATCCCACCAGCACCCAGGAAGGTAAGTCAAGAAGTTGACATAGACTGGTAACACGGAAAAAAAAAATGCAGAAAAACAGGTATGACTGAAGTCAGAAGGACATAAACCAAAGTTATAGGCAAATAAGTCTCAGGAGAATGTACAGCTAAGGATTCAAAGAAAGGGGGGAAGGTGCTGGGGAGAGAAGCTGAGAAAGTGACATGGGACTGCGAATTCTGCCTCCCCACCTTTACCTGTGTTGTTGTTGTTGTTTACTTTATGAATCTAAAAGGTAAATCACAGGGAAAAAAACACAAATTCCTATTTAAAAAATAGAACGTAAATTAGCAACTGGGTAACTAAGCAGTGGTGTTGCAATGTTAAGAAATGTTACTCCAAATAGCATCGGGTCAGCATTTCCTTGCCAACTGCTACTAAGTACTTGGCTCCTCTTCACAGGTGCATCTCTGCAAGCTCCTCCCTGGCCTGGTGAGTCACATATCTTACTCTGTTATTAGTGTCAGGCACAAGAAAGTGGCCCAGACCAAAGCAAGGGAGTTGGGAACCTACTGCCAGTGACTCACAAAGAGCCTATGGTGAGTCACCTGGTCCTGTCTCAGCTTTCTCATTTGAGAGACGAAAAGATTGGCTTAGTGTCTGCAAAGACCCCCTTGTGCTGCTCAGGGGTACTGCAGTAGCTTTCCCATCACCTCATCTGGTTAAAGGGGGGTTCAGAAGGCCATAATACAAACTTCAAGTTAGTAACTGATAAATAAAATAAAATAAAAGACAAAGGAATAAACAAAAGTCAATGAGTGCAGTGTTTTACACACCACATGTAACTGTCTGTCTTTCATGTAGCCTAAAAACGTAAGAGAGAGTCAGGCTGCGGGATATGAGGGCCAGTCTTTCCCTTCACTTATTCGCTGAGTGATCTTGGGCAACTCAATCTCTCTGAATCTTTGTTTAATGTCAAATGGGGATGACTCTACCTACTGAAAAAACCTGTTGTGGGATTAAGGGAGATTAGGTATACAGACATAACCTGAACACAGTAAAGTACTGGGTAAATGTTATATAAGAACATTATCTTATTATCCTAATCTATTGGGTATGGAAAAGAATGAGATGACAGGCTGGTTTAAACAACAAAAGTACTAAGTTTAAAAAGATTCTCCAGGAAGACTAATGAGAGAATCTCCTGTAGCTCCACAGCCTCTTCACCCACCGTGTTCCCCACATCTCACTGCTATAGGAGTTTCTTCTTTCAGCATGAGAAGCTTGATAATGGGGCTCAGCGCCTGTAGCTCAAGTGGCTAAGGCTCCAGCCACATACACCAGAGCTGGCGGGTTCAAATCCAGCCCAGGCCTGCCAAACAATGACAACTACAACCAAAAAAAAAAAAATACCCAAGTGTTGTGGTGGACACCTGTAGTCCCAGCTACTTGGGAGGCTAAGGCACTAGAATCACTTAAGCCCAGGAATTGGAGGTTGCTGTGAGCTGTGATGCCATGGCACTCTACCTAGGGTGATAGCTTAAGGCTCTGTCTCAAAAAAAAGAAAAAGAGAAGCTTGATAATGATACCAACTGTATAAAGCAAAAAACCCAGGGATGGGTCTTGGAGAGGCTGCATTGCACAGAGCTAGGCAGTTCCAAACTTTCTAATGACGAGTCTTGATGGGGGGGGGAAGGGAGAGGTGTCCAGATTTCCTTTCCACCCCAACAAATAAGGATGGAATTTCTAGGACAGGACATATGGAAACCCAGGGAATAGTGATTTTTTAAGAAAGGAGGTTAGGAATTCTGAATGCTGCCACTTTCCAGCTATGCCATCTACAGCAAGCGATGTTTTCTAAGGCTTTAATTCCTCACGTAGCCTGAAAACTTAAGAGACAACTTTGGCTCTAAACTCAGGAAGACCAGTTTGAGGACCAGCCCTGTCACTTACTAGCTGAGTGATCTTTGGTAATTCAATCTGTAACACTGGCATAGTAATATTTATTTTGTGAAGTCTAGGTCAGGATTAAATAAAGTACACCATGTATCTAAATTACTTAGTTTAATACTTTGCATATGACAAGTGCCCAGGAAGCTGTAGGTGTTAGTACTATGATCACTGTTCACATTTCCCCATCAATGGCTCTATGGCCTTCCAAATGGTATGATGGCCCATAAGTTCCTGAATGATATCCAGATCAGCACTTAGGTCACCCGGACTAGGTGTTGGTGGGGGAGCAGCTCTTCTGAGGGACAGAGCCACTTAAGAGGACAACTCAGTGACAGCAGGATTTCTTACATTAGGGAATGCATGTTGGGGAGTGTCATCAAAGGAATCATTTTACAGTAGAGAGAAGGACCTAGAGGAGGGTGTGAGACCACATCTTGATCAAGAAGGAATTTGGAACATCTGTCTCACCCACAGATAAAGAGGAAGCCAGGTCCCTTTTAGGGAAGGACTTGGGGTTACTAAGGCACACAGATGAAGCAAGCCCTTAATTTTAATATTTTAAAATATATGTTTGTGTAATGTTGCAAGGCAGGTTTTCCTGTTTTACAGACTGCTGCCCCCACAGAATAAAGTGCCCCTTGGACAAGAACAAGATGACAAAGGTTCTAGTAATCTCCAGGTGAAGGTGGGGTGCAGTGGGTGTGAGCACCTAAAGCAGAGGGCAGGGAAGAGGAGAAGGAGGCAGAAAAAACAGCCTCAGTTACACAGTCTTCTCTGACTCTGAAATTATAGGAAAAATTAGGACAAAAAGTAAAAAAAGCAAGCACGAGCTCCCTCTGACCAAGGATCGTTGACATTGGGCAGGAGCATTGGGCAACTTTTGGAATAATCATTGTTTTCTCTCCCGAGCACATAGGGATGGACCATTCATTTCTCTGCATGGAGCACTGCTCCCTCTGTCAATGGCCACCAGCCCTTGCTAAGCATTCACTAAGAAAAAAATAAATCATAAGACCGCAAAACTGAAAAAAGCTGGTCATTCCTGTCTAGCCCCTATCTAATACAAGAATCCTCTAAAAGAAAAGGAAAATGTGCATAACACCCAGATTTAAGTAGAGAGACACAGACATAGATACAGATAAAGACATAGAGACAGAAAGGTAAGTACAGAGTGTAACAGAGAGCGAGGCAGAGAGAGACACAGACACGGAGTAGCAGAGAGAGAGAGAAACACACAGAGAATTGACTTACACAGGATATTTGCCAAATCTAGAACATGAAGAATAAATTCCATTTATTTAATATTCTTTTTCTGATTAATGATGAAATATACAGCTGTATATTTAAAGATACTTTATAGAAAAAGGTTTGGACATACTGTTTAAAAATGTAACATATTATTTAAAAATAAAAAATTCCCTAGGTAGCCAGACTTTTCAAATATACATTCTTCCCAGAAGGGTATCCTAAAATTTCTCTCAGTACACATTCATACAATTTTTATTTCCTTTCTCTGATTTCTGCCTATTAATGAATATCAGCCGGTATGAATGAGCAAAAGTATTGTGTTTACTTGTGTAAAATTTCCTAGCTCAACACCACATCTGGCTTGTTAGGGATTCCTTTTCTCCTGTGGAATTAGTTACACATGTGCCATGTACTTTTCTGATTACTCCTCCATTCATCTTTTTTGGGGGTTGATGGGTTCCTAAGCCTTCTTTTAAAAATTTTTATCCTTTAAGACTTACTGGGTATTTCCTAAAATTTTTTTTGCCAATAAATATAGTTGGCAGAAGTGCTGCTATCACTCTTCTAAATTTCATGGAAAAGGAGCCGAGAGAGGTGAGAGTAATGGAATTGGAATTGAACTGGCCACCACCATCCCTGCCTTCAGGTAGCTATTCTAGGTGATGTCTGAGGGCAAGTGGGCTTCTTGGTGTTATTCGGGTTGTGAAATTTAAATACAGGATACTCAACTGCAAATATTCCAAGTGTAAGTAGTCTCTGAAATATACCTAATAAAGACACTACTCAAAATACCTGCATGAATTCTCTCTCTCTTTTTTGTTAACTTTAACAACTTTCCAGTTCATTTTATTATCTACTTTTCTAAAATTTCAGAATAATACAAAGGCACACATGATTAGGTTACATTGTTTGTATTTCTAAGGTAAAGTTCAAGTTGTAGGTGAGCCCTTCACCTAGGTGGTGTGCTATATACCCTTACGTTGTGTACCTTAGGTAAGATCTCACCAATTCCCCACCCACCTCCCCTCTCCCCCCTCTCCTTTCCCCTACCCCTTTAATTTAATTACATTTCTCTTTCCTGTGGGCATGTAGTTGTTTATCTATTGGTTTCATGTTAGTATTGGATTGAATTGTCTTAAAATACAGCAGGAGACATCTATCTGAGCCTCAGTGAAGTCCTCTTGTTGAGGGCTAGGGAGAGCCTTAGATCGCTTCTCTTCCCTGCTGAGTGAAGCTATTTCTCTGGTAAACTCTCTCTGCTGGTACCTGAGGCTGGGAATGGTGCTCATCTATTCCCACCTTTGCCACGCCATCCGTCAGGTGGATGTTTGTAGAGCACGTTGGAGAAGAGGAGCAGTATTTACACATCCCACTGCAATCCTGAACTTGATAGCCTTTGTCACTCTGTCACGTGTCAGTCGGTGATACGATTGTCAACTGTTTATGATGACACTGAACCCAATCCTTATGAGCACCCCACTGCACGTGCTGGCCGCCCCGGCCTCACCTCTCTTGTGGGGTGAGGAGCACATGCCCACCTACACTCCATGCCCCCTTTCTAGGCTTGCCAGGTGCACCCAGGATTCTAGAATTCCCTGCCCAAGCATCCCCAAGCTCACTTCAGGGACCTGCACGGGCCTCTTCTCAGGTCCATCCTAAAAGTGACAGCCTAGAGATGGCTCAAAGGAGACTACTGGGGAAGGGAAGAGGGGACTGAATTTGGATATGTAGAATAACGTATTTACAGCCACGTGTGCCAGGCTCCTAATCCAGCAGGACAGAACTGGGGTTGGAAAAGATGCTGAGTGCTAGCTGCCTTCTTTTGTACTTTTGCCCTGGACCCCCACTAAGATGACATGTGGGTCTATCCACAAGGTATGAGGATAGGTCTTCAACTCCAGAAGTCCCAGGAATTCTGGAAGTTAAGCGTGTGTTCAGGTTGTGTAGGGGCTGCATGACCAAGACAGAAAGCCTCATACAACTCCTGACTCCTGGGGAAAGAAGGAAGTAGTTACCTGCTGTGCCTCACTGAGGTAACCTAGTGAGGCTGCCTCAGCACTCCTGACTCTCACCTTCACTGGAAAGCAGGCAGGAAAAGTACATGTGTGACTGACTGCCTTTGCTGTTCAGCAAAAATTTTGGTAAGAAGGGGTAAGATATTGTAAGTCAAAGGCCTCTGAGGGTGTTGTCTCAGATGTGAGCCCTTCCTGTCTGAGTTCTCTACTGTCTCTCTACAAATTGGGGGCTTGGAGCATTGTGAAGCCCTGTGTAAACAAGGACAGTCACTGCAGGGGAGCATGTAAGATGTGGTTCAGGTGCCCACCAGCATTGATACCTGGTTCTGCAGCTGGAAATCAGGAACCTTTCACAACCTTTTATGAAAAGTAAATGAGATGATTAAAATTATAACTAGGCCTGGTGCAGTGGCTCACACTTGTAATTCAGCAGTCTGGGAGGCTGAGGCAGGAGGATCCCTTGAGCTCAGGAGTTGGAGACCAGCCTGAGCAAGAGGGAGACCCCATCTCTACCAAAAATAGAAAAACTAGCCAGTGTTGTGGGTGCCTATAGTCCCAACTACTCAGGAGGATGAGAGAGGAAGATCGCTTGAGCCCAAGAAGAGTTTGAGATTGATGCCCCAGCACTCAATCCAGGGCAACGTGTGAGACTCTGCCTCAAAAAACAAAACTAAATAAGTAAATAAGTAAAATTAACAACTATGTAACATGTCACAGTTTACAAAGTTGCACCTATGAGCAGGGACTCATTGTCTCCTCACAGAAGTATTCACACCTCCAGTCTGCAGGTGAAATATGAAGTTGAGAGAGAGAAAGAAACTTGTTCATGGTAACAGAGCCAGATTCAAGTTTAGGCATTAAGTGTAAAGGTGTAACTTTTTTTTTTTTTAAATTGTAGCAAGGATTACTATCTAACTTCACTCATTAGGCCAGAGACCCTATGATGCTAAGCAAAAACTCACCATCTGGTAGCATACCACATACACCACTGAGCTCATGGGCCAGCGCCTCAACTCCAAGCTCTAAGAACATGCACAACTTCTCTCTACATCATCGGATTCACCTTTCATCAAGCCAATACTCATGAACATGCTTTGTGAATGAGTCATTAACATACAAATGATCATGCTGATTGTCACATTTTATGACTTTGAAGAAATATGGTTTTGAAAAATTGCCTTTACAGGTGAGACCTTAGATGCTGAAAGCCTCGGATATAGCCAGCTTTCCTTCCTTCCCATCAGAACAGCAGTTTATTGAGGGCTGCTGGAGGGGTGGAGGTGAAACCAGAGCACAGCTGTAAACACCATCCAAGACCATGAGGCTACTTGTCGCCTGGTGCTCTCAGATGTAACTTTTACCCACCATTGCCCTTTTCAAAGACAATATGAATCTACAGTATTTCATAGAAAATAATATGGTGCTTGCTTTGCCCAAATGTCACTCCTCACTAGAACATGAAAAGCAATGCCAGGTAACCAACTTTTGAGTCACAGATGTAATTTTCCAAGATTACAGTTATAAAAATACAACAGGTATAAAATAAATAAAACAAAATATAAATAACTATAATTACCTTGAGTATATATGAAGTTTTCTACCATGGAACTCACACATACTATGTATGTGTGTATGTGCATATATATATATATATATGTATATATATATATGCACACAAATGTCACGTTTACTTTCACAACATCCTTGCAGAAGCAAAAAAGAGAAATATAATCAATATGTTATACAACTATACCTATAAGTTTCCCTCTAGCTCTAAAAGTCAGAGTTCCAAACCTGTGGAAGAACTTGATGCCATCCAAGTAGGACCAACCAATCAGTTTGATTTGACATGCACAGGGCTTTAAGCAATGTGAACCAACATTTAAAATTCAGGAATTTTCACAGAGAAATCCAGATTTGCAGCTTAACCCCAAAAATCAGCAGATCTAGCAATAATCACTGGAGCTACAGGCCTTCAATGGGAGGTTAGTTTACTAACCTGGCCACGGCTAATTTCAGTTAACCTGACTAGCTTTCTAAAGCCTTTAACTTTGTGATTCCTTGTGTCACCAAGATGTATAAACACATTTATGCTTATAATGATGCCTTTAAAGTCAGTGTGACTTGAGTAAAGACAATAAGGGCATAGCATAGTCTGGTATAATGATCATGGTTTGTGAGGACACAAAGGTCTCAAAGGTCCAGCTGTGACCCATTAGTGCACTAGTGCCTCTAATGTGAATTACCTGCAAGAGATTTTTAAACCTACTCTCCCATTACCCAGACTAATTAAGTCAGGATCTCTGAAGGTGCAGTCCTCATATTAGTATTATAATTGTTTAATGTAATTATTGAAGTACAACATATAGACAGTAAAATAACAAAGTATACAAAATTACCAGCAACCCAGATGCTCCCTTTGTGCCCCCTTTCAGTCTCTACCCCACCTTCCTCAACTTTTCTGCCTTCTAACACCCCAGATTAATGTAGCCTATTCTTGAACTTTATGTAAATGGGGTATTACTGAATGCATTCCTCGGTGTCCAGATTCTACTGCTCAGCTTTTAGGACTGAGACACATCCACGTTGCTGTGTATAACAGTAGCTGCTTCACTGTCACTGATGTGTAGTATTCCATCATATGATTACATCACAGTCTATTTTACTATCCTATTGTTGACAGAAATCTGGAGTGTTTTTGAGTTTGGAGTCTAAAACAGTTAATGCTGCTATGGTTCATGAACATTCTTGAACATGTCTTTAGATGAAGTACGCATTCTGCAGAACATATACCTGGGAGAGGAAATGCCTGGTCATGAGGCATATTTATATTTAGGTTCACAGATACTGCCAAATACTTTTATAAAGATGTTGTGCTAATTCATACTCTCCCAGTAGCGAGTATGAGAGTTCCAGTTGCTTAATATCCTCACTAACACTTCTATTATTTAGATTTTAAATTTTAGTCTTTTGGTGGGTGTGTGGTGGTACTTCATTGTGGTTTTAATTTGCATTCCTCTGATAGCTAATAAGATTGAGTGTGTTCATTCAATCCTATAATTTCTCTACTAGGTATATATCCAGAAGACCAAAAATCACATTATAACAAAGATATACGTACCAGAATGTTTATTGCAGCTCAATTCATAATTACTAAGTCATAGAAGAAACCCAAGTGCCCTTCGACCCATGAATGGATCAATAAATTGTGGTATATGTACAGCATTGAATATTATGCAGCCTTAAATGAAGATGGAGATTTTACCTCCTTCATGTTTACATGAATGGAGCCAGAATATTCTTCTTAGCAAAGTATCTCAAGAATGGAAGAAAAAGTATCCAATGTACTCAGTCTTACTATGAAACCAATTGGTAGGGGGGCAGAGCCAAGATGGCAGACTGCAGCCAGCTTTTTACAGAAGTTCCCATCCAGAAGGAGGCTGAAAGGACAGAAGTTTAGCTAATTAGCTGATGGTTTGGAGCAGAGCCAAGAGAGAAAATTGAGGAGCACACTTCAACCTTCC
>CAUYQV010070844.1:0-11771 GCA_963574575.1 Galagoides demidoff
GCTATAATTGGGTTATTGGTTTCATAGTAGGGCTGAGTACATTGGATATTTTTTCTTCCATTCTTGAGATGTAAAGTACTTTGCTATGAAGAATATGCTCCAGCTCCGTCCATGTAAACATGTAAGAGGTAAAGTCTCCATCTTTCTTTAAGGCTGCATAATATTCCATGGTGTACATATACCACAATTTATTAATCCATTGGTGGGCACTTGGGCTTCTTCCATGACTTAGCAATTGTGCATTGGGCTGCAATAAACATTCTGGTACAAATATCTTTGTTATAATGTGATTTTTGGTCTTCTGGATATATGCCTAGTAGAGGAATTGTAGAATCGATTGGCAGAAGACCTGCATTTGAATATGATCATATGTGCTCTGAGAAACACGAAGAGGAGAGAAAGAAATGCTACTCTCTGCCACTATTTATACGTATCAATAAAACATTTAAACTTTGCATATGTTGTGGAGTAAAGAGGAGGACAGATGTCCAGGAAGGACTATATGTCTTTGTAAGTAAAATAAAATGGATCCAGAAGTATCTGTGAAGAGGGGCCAAGAACAAGATACTACCAACCAGTGTATCATTAAAATGGAACATTTTTGCCACCCATTCAATCTCCCCGCCCACCTCTCAGTCAGATGGATTGAGACAGGGAAATGAAGTTTGCAAAGTAGGGACCTGATCAAGAGGAAGGAAGGAAGGCTCAAAGGCCCAAACTGATTGCTCACTATTCCCTCTCCTCTGGGAAAGAAAACTAAAGAGTTTCTTTATGTCTGTTTCTCTTCCCAATTTCTACTTCTCTACTAATTCCCTTTACCTTCCAAGATAATTAAGAAATTGAAAATCATGGTGAGACCACATCTATGGTTCATCTTACAAGGGTACATGTGAATCTTTCTAAATGTAGAATATAAATGGCTTAACACAATAACTAAGAAAATGCCATGAAGGCTATGTTAACCAGTTGGATGAAAATATTTCAAATTGTATATAAAACCAGCACACTGTACCCCATGACTGCATTAATGTACACAGCTATGATTTAATAAAAATAAATAAATAAAAAGGAAGAAGTAAAACCAAACCCAAAAAAAAAAAATTGAAAATCAATTTGAATATAAGAAGTTTTGATGGGCTGCACACTGTACTCCCAAAAACTGCAACTTACTAGTCTGGAAAGGCTGAAATAAGAATAGATTTTTGTCTCAATATCTTCTAGTAACTTGAGTTCCATTTTAGTTTGAGATGGAATATACACCTTTATTATACATACCTACTTTGGGATTGGTGCCTGTGGCTCAAGTGGCTAAGGCGCCAGTCACATACACCTAAGGTGGTGGGTTTGAATCCAGCCCCGGCCCACCAAACAACAATGACAGCTGCAATCAAAAAATAGTCAGGTGTTGTGGTGGGTGCCTATGGTCCCAGCTACTTGGGAGGCAGAGGCAGGAGACTCTCTTGAGCCCAGGAGTTGGAGGCTGCTATGAACTGTGATGCCATAGCACATTACCCAGGGCGACAGCTTGAGGATCTGTTTCAAAATATATATATCCCTACTTTGAAATGGAAATTAGATACTGAATCAAGTTTTTAAAACTCTCTTCTCTATTCAAAGAAAGTAAAGTAAAAGTTAAGTTCCAAGATGGCTTAGTATTATGTCAGTCCTACTATGTATAATGTATGGTGAAAATGTCAAAGCAAAATGATGAAACTTTTGCTTTTAAGTTAGACTTTGTACAAGGCTTATTCATCTTAAACATTTCAAATTAAGTCTTATTAACTCAAAATTTGGTTTTAACGGCAAAAGTTGCTGAAAGTTAGGAAATTCGCCCCATTCTTATTTGCATCTTACAGAAACTGGTGCGAAAACACAAGCCTATGATTTATTTCTGGCTATGTAAATTTTTTTGCAGTTGGAGCAAATGGGCTAAACGATGTGTGCCTCAGTTTTCTCCTCAATAAAAAATGATGCTAATGTTGCCTACTTTATAGATCGGTCAGTGAGAAAATTAAGTATTTTAAGTCATGTGAAGAAATTAGAACAATGTCTAGCATATGCTCAAAAATTACTATTATTAGTATTTTGTGTTATAAAATGTCTATTCCTTAGACACTGCAGCTCTTTGTGTTCCATTTTGTATGAACACCTCACTTAACCCCCCAATCCTCTTGTTTGGCCCAAAGTTTTTATTATGCCTAGGACTGCAATACTTAGATGAAAAATAATTTATGAAAAATCAGGCTTCTTGGGTTAATAGTAGCAAATCTGTATTCCTCAGAGGCCCTGACCTTAAACCTTGTGCCCCAAGGATACAACTTCAATCCTTAACTCAAGAAGAATCATGTACATTCGTGTAAACAGAGAAAGTAGACAAACTTTTTCAACAATCCTGTTCATAATCACAAAATGTCCTGAAATTGTCCCCTAACTCCCAAGACAAACATCTAGTTAAGGAAAGACATGCAAACATAAGAAGCATCCCAGCTGGGGGAGGCGGGCTCCTCTGGTCACTTTCACTACTTAGCTGTTAAACATTCCTCCCAATATTTTGCTGTCCTTCTTCCCTGCCCTCCTCCAAGGGGGAAAGAAAAAGTTACCACAGGTGGAAAATTGCTTCTGGCATTAATCCTCCTAGCTCAGATCAAGAAAATGGATATCAGTAATCTCTTCTGGAATAGCTGCCATTACTCATTTTAGTTCTCTGATGAAAATGTGTGTATGGGGGGGAGGCTTTGGGGCCACTTTCAAAGCCACTCACTGAAGAAATAAAATGAATGAGTGTATCTGTGCATACTAAAATCCCGGTTTCATCCAACTTGATTGGAAAGCAGAAGCAAGGCCTCTTTTTCTGAGGGTATTTTATTCCCTTCGGGGTTTTACCAGAAGGCGGGCTCCTAAGTTATCAAGCTCAGAACTTTCCCCAAGAACTTTCCTCTTTTTCCAGTTTGCTTCTTGCGGTTAACTCCATTACTAACTTATAGCGATAAACACCTGGAGTCCATCAAAAACAAAGAGGGGTTTATTCAGTGGGTACGGCCCTGCCTGGTGAACACCCCGAGCAGAAACAAACTACATAATATAAGACTTGAGCAGGAATATGTTTTTTATGATGTGCCAGCATAAGTGGGATCAAAGGCTAAAGCCAAATAAATAGCAACTGGGCAGCAGCGGAGGAAACATATTTAGACTTTAAAATAATCAAAAACAAACTCAAAGAACACTAACACCCTCCATATTTTCCCTCTTTTTAGACATGGCTTAAACCTGTCAAGAGTTTTGGAAGCTAATCACTAAACCTAAAGAAGAATCTTGCCTTTCACTGAGATTGTGACAATAACCCAAAGACAGGTATGAACAGAGAGACGTCCCCCTCTCCCCCAGGCCTTTTTGTGGCAATCCCCCCCCCCTCTTCTATTAACCTATTATTGAATTTACCTTGGCCACATTATGGAATTCGCTGGCTGGCATTAACCCATTGATTGAGCTTGACTCTTCCTTATCTAAAATATCTCTAGGCAAACTCAAACAATCTGTCTGCCATCCACTGACTGGCAGGGGAAATTTTTCCAGGTGGCACAATTAGCTCCCTTCAAGGGACTTGCCAAACTTACTTCGACCCGGCAGAATGAGGGAAGGAAGGCCCAGCCAGCCGGTGTTCACGGCCATGTTTAGTACCTGCGATGTATTTACATAAACAATTTTGAAAGAATTAGTAGTACTGCAAAAAAAAAAAGTAGAAGATGGGGGGCCGAGTGAGAGGAGGAGGAGGGAGATATGAGAGCTGAGAATTGACAGGCTCACCCCTGAGGGCAAAAAGCTACATCTGTATTTGATTTGTCAGGGATTTACATTAGTGAAACTTTAACTCTGCAGATGATACATAAGATTACACTTACCGAACAAGCTTATGCAAATATAGCTTAAACTCCATGGTATGTGGCCCAGACAGTGAATCTGGCAGATTTCATTGAGTCTGGTGGCTGGATCTAATAAATTCATTTACATGAAGGATTAGGACATCTGGAAAAGTAGCATGGTGGTTTATTGAAACATAAATAACATTAATTGAAAGGTTACAGGTATGCAAAACACTTCATGCGGGGGATACAGAATGTTATAAAGTTGCTTCTCTATTCCAATAAAGTAAAAGAGAAAAATAACTTGCTAAGATAAGCAGAAAAGGTAACTTCCCGAATCTAATGTAAACGTCATTTTAGATAGTGAGCGTGAGAGAGGTAACCTATTTCTTCATCTTGATTTTGTAGGGAGCCCTCTTTTCCAAATCTACACTGGGCTGGTCTCCTGATACACATCTTAGGCATAATGAGCAGCAGCACGTAGTGACATAATTAAATTTATTTTCAGCTAGAAATCCTCTACCCGTCATGCCATTATGCAGACAGAAAAGCACAGTTGAGATCTTAAGCTATATCTTCCGCGAGTTTATTTTTATTTTAGTGCTGTAATGTATACTTGACGGTAACACAGATTGCCGGTTAATGTCTCATGGAGTTGGTTACCATCAGCATAATAACAAATTACCCAGAGGAAAATGAGCAAAGATTGATATCATATGATTTAAGAGCTGAGAGGAAAGCTCAGGTGGTTTGCAATCATTTGAGTACCTCAAGATTAATTTATAACTTGGTAACCCATTCAAACTCCCCTTCATCATTTATACTCAAAGAGATGACTTCGCCGCTCAGTCACTCAAAACGCCTCCTGCCCACAGACACGGCAAGACGTTCCTTTTAAAGGGACGGTTTTCATTATAAGTCATTATCAAAATGCTGACCTTGAGCTGTCATGCAAATGAGGAGGCAGGAAATCTGGCACCCTGGCAGGTATGGAGACTTGGGGGGCCACGTCAGAAACTCCCTGTGGATTCCTCATGAAGTAATCAAGTAAAGAGCTGTTTGGCTAAAATTGAAAGAGGACCCCTGGCAAAAGATCTTTTAAGGAAATATAAGATTTAATGTAGTGATTGATATACTTTAGAGAATAATTTAACTAATTTTTGAAAAAGAGGCTAATATCCAAGATGACCTTGCTTCCCATAACGTAATAAGAAATTAAGCAACATGATTTTTATTTTTAAAGCAGATTACATGACCAGAATATGAAAGGGATCGTTACTGAGCATTCATATTTTGACCAAGGCCATCATGAATACAATTCAAAGAATGTATAAAATTTTAATACAACTCTTGATTAGGTTTCAATTAGAAATTAGCTGGTAACAAAAGTTGGTCAAGCACAATATATTATCACAGTACGTTTTTCCCCCCCATCTGGATGTTTAAAAAAAGACATAAAAAGAGCTAAGAATTTTTTATAAGTAACTAAATAACAATAGGCACATTGCAAAAAATCAAATCATGTATGTTGATTACCATGGCTCTTTAAAGAACAGAGAATTTGGTAGTTCCAAATTTTTGCATAGAAATGTCATTTGATTGCACAGTGATAAAATATGAAATATCTGAATGTATGTCAAGCAGATTGTCCTTACAGAGATAGTCCAGTAGGATGTCTCAGTGTTGCTTTCATGTGGGACAGCTGGTCACAATACCACAGGGATACCAGGAAACTCTTCTTTATGTACACTGACGGAGGACTGTTAAAAAAAATTTTTTTTAGGGCCGTGCCTGTGGCTCAAAGGAGTTGGGCACCAGCCCCTTATGCCTCAGATGGCAGGTTCAAACCCAGTCCCGGCCAAAAACTGCAAAAAAAAAAAAATTTAAGCTTTGCTTATATATGCTAAAATACTTGGAAAAAAGATGATGGAATCCTGACCAAAAAAATTAATTAACTAGTTAATAATAATTGTCATATTATTACAACAGGCCTCAGTGGTCAGAATAAGTTCTAACTAAGTGGAATAACCAGCAAATAGCCTACCCATCAAGATAATTTTAACTAGACTTTACCTATGCACAAGGTTAGTTTTCTTAGACACATTCAGAAAAACCAAAATTAGATTTTAAACACCAAATATCGCTTGATGCTCATCAATGCTTTTGCATTCTTTTGACTGGCAGGTATCAACAGGAAGTGCACACTGACTTCCATTACATCACTGGACGGTTTCAATAAGGGTTCCTCAGCCACATGGGATTTTAGCAGGAATAACTGCAGATGATAAGAGACAATAAACAGAGGTCACAGAGGTCAAACTCAGGTTCATTTCCTATGACAAGTCATCTATAGTATTTACCAGTTTGGTTAAATAAGAAGCCTACTTCATCTATGTGATCAAGACCTTATCTAGATTAGAGAAAAAATGTCAAGCACCCTCAGTACTTAAAAACAGGGCTGCACATCCACAAGACGCTATGATTGAAGAACATCTTAGGGATGCCAGAATGGCAGAGTGAAAGAGCAGAGCGGACTCGGTCGGTGCACAGCTCCAACTCTGGCTGACGACTACTTACTAACTCAGACACTGCAGACAAGTGAATGGGCCTCACTTTGCTCTACTCCACAATGGAGATAACAACAGTGCCTACCTTACAGTTCTATAGAGAGGACTGAACATCTCTAAGAATGTCTATATGTATCTAGAGACACACGCATACATACATACACATAGAATTCTGTCTGGCACGTATATAAGTCTTTGTAATTGCAGCTACTACAGCTATTGCTGCTACAATGTAAGTGCCCAGCAGAGCACAGCACCTAACAGCTACCACTTACTGACTTCTGCTATTGTTTGTAGAAGAAACTGAAAAATGACAATAGAGTATACAGAATAATTTATCAAAGCAAACTCACTTAATTCCAAAACAAATAATAAACAGAGCCCTATGGACAACTCAACAGTATAGAAAAAGGAAAGAATTATTTCTTTTTTTTTTTTTTTTTTTTTTTTGAGACAGAGCCTCAAGCTTTCCCCCTGGGTAGAGTGCCATGGCATCACAGCTCACAGCAACCTCCAACTCCTGAGCTCAAGTGAGTCTCCTGCCTCTGCCTCCTAAGTAGCTGGGACCACAGGCGCCCGCCACAACGCCCGGCCACTTTTTGGTTGCAGCCATCATTGTTGTTTGGCAGCCCTGGGCTGGGGATTCGAACCCGCCACCTTAGGTGTAAATGGCTGGTGCCTTAGCCGATTGAGCCACAGGCGCCGAGCTAGAATTATTTCTTAAAAAGAAATCCTAAGATGATTAAGAGTGACTGATTTGTGAAGAGTGATAAAAACCTTCAGAGGTGCCCAACATCCACCTTGAGGCCTCCATGCCCCCTGCAGATTATGTGAAAACATTTTTGCTTATCCGTGGTGGAAGATATCTTAAAAGTTATTATACGCAAACCCTTTTTCTTTTCCACTCATCTGCTTTCACTGGTGTTTGTGCATTTAATGTGTGGCCCAAGACCACTCTTCTTCTTCCAACTTGATGCAGAGAATCCAAAAGGTTGGACACCTCTGATCAACTAAAGGCATCAGCCACAGGAGTCAACAAAACAAACAGAAGGAGAAAATTGGAGAAAACAGTGTTTGTCAAAGAGGTAAGGAGGAGTAGAGGAACACTGAATCCCAGAATTGGAAGGAGGATAGTCAGAGGTGGGTATAACCACTAGTTCCCCAGTTAGTGTTCAGTAGAGTTATTGGGGAGCTTCTGAGAAATACTGATGTACTGTCAAATGAACCAGCTATACAGAATCCACTTTCAGCTCAGTTATAAATTCAGACAGACACAAAAAATAAGCCAGTATCGCCTCAAAATAAATGAAGATACTAAGTCCAAAATACGGTCGAAGGAAGGAAATATTAAAAGAGTATTTCTATGATTTCAACAACTACTTGACTACAAACCTCATCTCTTGCCCTGTCCTGAGCATCAGACCCATAATGACACCTGCATATACTTGAGACTCCGTGGGTGTCACTAGCCAAGCAGGAAACTCATCCCTTCTACTGCCTCCTCTTCTACCAAACCCTCCTTGTTTTTCAGCTTCACCACAGTATGAAATGCCCAAGTTCACGGCCTTCCTTCCTGTCCTTCATTCACTCCCTTAGCCAATAAGACAGAAACTCCCATTGACTCTGCCTTTTCCATTTCCCTCCCATCCACCCAAGCCCATCTCTTTCAGCCACTGCCTTGCCTAACACGTGGGATCATGCTGTTAACCTGCTCAGGGCTCCACTGCCTCGTCTGCCTACAGTTGAAGTTCAAACGCCTTGCTACAGCATAGCAAGGATGGCAGATGGGGTTCTTTTCCGTACCCGAGGAGGGAGTGGGGAACACTCACAGAGGCAAGCGTTTTTCAGTCTGTGATGAAAAGTGCTTAATTTTGTTGAATTATTTTCTTCTCAGCCTGACAAGACAAAGAACACCTCACCAATCATACTGCTCCCTACCGAATCAAGTCAGTAAGCTCTCAATCTCACAACATACCGTGAGTTTTTTACAACTCTGGACATCTGAACATGTTATTTCCTCTCTCTCAATCTGGCGGCCTCCCACCCATCCATCAAGATTCAGCTCAGATGTCGCCTGCTCTGCACAAGCTTTTCCCAACCTCCCCAGGCGAAGTTTATTCCTCTCCACTGTGTTCCCACAGCATTTTTGTTCCTCTCTAATGAAATATACTTTTCATTTACAATCTCAATAGCCAGGATTTCTAAGGCCAGACATAATTCACAGGAGGTACTTAATAAATGTCTACTGAGCGAACTGAATCTAGAGGTGTCCAAAATGGCAACTCCATCAGAAGCAGGTGACAGGGCAACGGTATCAATTAAATAATTCCTGAAAGGCAGGTGGATGGAAATCAGTAAAGCTGAAAAGGAGTCTCAGGAGATACGGTGGGCAATAAAACATAGTCTAAAGTGAGTAGGAAAGACATAGAAGAAAAACACCATTTATATTTCAAATAACTATTTGCTTGTGGTTCTAACCCTGAGAACACTTTACCTAGATAAATATTTTTGCACTTGTGGAGAGGAATGCAGGTTTTTGTTGTCCGGTGATCACCAGGCAGTATGCTCTTTCAGCCCTGAATTTCATCCACAGATTTGTCCATTGGCAATCTTACCACATTTGCCATGCTACTTGAGAATCCTTGTCCTTACTACATTTGTGACCAAAATTGGATGGCAATGCCTACCTGGTATTGCCGCACAACTAGTGAAAGAAAGGAGTGAGGAACCAGACCCTGATGGCCCAGCCAGCTGTGACCTCGCAGGGTTAGTGGGGCGGTTTCCCTTCCCTGTACCACACTTTCACCCCCAACCATTGCAAACAATTCCAGCGATTTATTTCACACTTTCTGACCTCAGCCTGCCCTAGCGTTGTCTGTTTGCAGGTGGACACCATCTATACTCAGCCCCTGGACCGACCCCAAGAAGAGCTGCTTAAATCCTTAGGGCCGAACATCAGTAACATTTATTCTTGGCCAAATGCGGTGGCTCACGCCTGTAATCCTAGCACTCTGGGGGGGTCTAGGCCGGCAAATGGCTTGAGCTCAGGAGTTCAAGATTAGCCTGAGCAAGATTAAGGCCCAGAGACCCTGTCTTTACTAGAAATAGAAAAACCAGCCAGGCATAGCGGCAAGTGCCTATAGTCCCAGATACTTGGAAGGCTAAGGAAAGAGGTTGTTCAAGCCCAACAGTTTGAGGCTGCTGTGAGCTACAATGATACCATGGCACTCTACCCAAGGTGACAGAGTGACACTCTGTATCAAAAACAAAAAAAAAACATTTATTCTAGTTATTTTCTTTTTTCTTTCTTTTTTCCTTTTTATTGTAGAGACAGAGTCTCACTTTATTGCCCTCGGTAGAGTGCCGTGGCATCACAACTCACAGCAACCTCCAACCCCTGGGCTTAAGTGATTCTCTTGCCTCAGCCTCCCGAGTAGCTAGGACTATAGGTGCCTGCCACAATGCCCAGCTATTTTTTTTTTTTTTTGCGGTTTAGCTTGGGCTGGGTTCAGACCCACCACCTTCAATATACGGGGCCGAGGCATTGCCCTATTCTAGTTATTTTCATAAACAGTTCCATAGTGTGAACACATGCCTAGAGGCTCTGCAAGTGATAGCAAAGCAGTTGGAAAACGTGGCCTTGAAATTCTTGACACCCTCCTCGTGAGGGGGAGCCTGTGTTCTGCCCCAGGTATCTGGACTGCATGATATCTTGACCCATAGACAAAGGAAATGATGCTGTGCCAGATTTTGAGGCCAGACCTTCAGAAACTGGCGATTTCTATGTCCTGTCTCTTAGGACACTTGCCGTTGAAACACAGCCATGTCCCTAGGAAGCCCAACTACCCAGGTAGAAAGGAACTCAAGCTCCTGACTCACAGCTCTGACTGAGCTCTGAGCTGACAGCAGCACTAACTGGGCAGCCAACCTGGATGTGTCATCTTGAAAGTGAGTTCTCCAGACCTGAGCTGCCCCCGCTGAATCTGTGGGGAACGGGAAGAGCTGTCCCTGGTAGCTCACTCCAATGGCAGATTGAGGAATGAAATAAGTGAGGATTGTTATTCTAAGCCTCTAATTTCAGGGATGGTTTGGTATACAGCAACATTCAACACGGAGAGCTCAGTAACTGGCTAATGAGTGATGAAGGGCCCAATCCCAGACCCGGTTCTCATGGAAGAAAACTACACTGGACTTGCAAACCATTGTGCTGGAAAAATAATTTTTTAACTTTTTATTCTTGAAAAATTTAAATCACACAAAAGTGATGAGATGAATCTACCCAACATGCATGTACTCACAACCTAGCTTAAATAATTTTTTTTTTTTGAGACAGAGTCTCACTATGTCACCCTGGGTAGAGCGCCATGGCATCACAGCTCACAGAAACATCTGACTCTCTTGGGCTTAAGCAATTCTCTTGCCTCAGCCTCCCAAGTAGCTGGGACTACAGGTGCCCACCACAATGCCTGACTACTTTTTGGTTGCAGCCGTCATTGTTGTTTGGCAGCCCGGGCTGGATTCGAACCTGCCAGCTCTGGTGTATGTGGCTGATGCCTTAGCCCCTGAGCCACAGGCACTGAGCCAGCTTAAATAATTTTAAGTAAAGATAAATCCACTGTGGGTTTTAAAGCAACTCCAAAGCATCACATCATTTTATTCTTAAATACTTCAGGTATATCTTTAAAATACAGCAATTCTTTTAGCAAACATCAAATTACCATTTTTATATCTCAAAAGAAATTGGCAAGTCCTACATGTAGGACTTAATATTACTGAATAGCCTGTCACTACTCAAATTTCCTCCATTTTCTCTTTTTATGTTTTCCTCTGTTTCACTTTTGTTCGAGGAAGTCAGGATTCACACAGGGCATTTAACCGATTTGTTGATTGTCTCATTGAAAGTCTACAGATTCTCCCTCTTATTTTATTTTTTCCTTGTGTTGTATTTATTAAAGAACCCTAGTCATTTGTCCTGTAAGAATTTCTCATATTCTGAACATTTCCAGCTGTGTTTCTGTGGTTTTGTTTAACAAGATTCTCTGTCCCCTATATTCAGGTTGTATCCAGAAGCTTGCTACACTTCAATTCGATTTTTTAAATTTCTTGTTTTGCTGAAAATTGATGCTTTGAGAGTTTTTTTTCTAAACTTATGTTTGGGTCAGAGAAGACACAGTATGTCTTTGTTATTACTTATTACTGAGAGAGCAATGGCCCAGTTCAGACATGGTTATAGTGCCAGTTACTTATGAAACAACTCCTTGTGTCTTATGATGGCAATACAGGCTCATTAGACACAGATCAAATCTTCTCCTAAATCTCGATGACTTCTCCTGCCTGCCCTCCA
>CAUYQV010070845.1:0-23467 GCA_963574575.1 Galagoides demidoff
TTTATGAAACTAATCTATAGCTCTCAAACAAAAGATACAACTTAATTCTAGCCCAAGAAAATAATAGTATAAAAAGGCTTCTTCCCTGCTATTCGAGGCTGCTTGTTGGCCCACCACAACAGCCTCCTGTAGGTGTATCAAATTACCAATAAATTTCTATTAATTAATTATACCTGAAGTGGGGTCCATCCTTCTCTCGCAAATGCTGTTTCATATAAGAACTCTGTAAAGTTCTCTGAGGGTAAAACAGGTTTTGAGAACAATCTCGCTGTCTTCCTGGGATTCTGAATCTTAATAATAAAGGTCAATTTTCATCCACATGTGTGTTTGATTCCTGGTTCTTTCACCCCAGTTACATATGTGGTGACCAAGATGGGAACAGCCAGAGGCTTATGGCAAATATCATGTTCTTCCCTTAATTTCTGTAACTTTCATGTGAATGGGACAGAGGGATCTCAAGAAACCTACCTAAGAATCTTCTCCAGAGCTACCAATGGAGTATTTGTCCTGAGGACTCTTTGTCATGTTAAATCAACACCCCTTGTCCCTTAAAGAAAAAATTAGTTCTTTATTTTGGTCTGATTACAAGTGCACTCTCTCTCTCTGTTGCTGATCTGTCTGGTTAACCACCATGATACAATGAAAGTTTCTACCTGAAGGAAAGCACACTAGGGTGAATCCTATGTGATCGGGCTCTGAAGGGTACTACCCTCTGACTAAAAAGCAATTAACTTTTTATTATAACACTGTTTGGCCTATGTATGTTTTGGGTTCTGAGGAAAGATGGATTTTAAATGGTTCTTTAAATTCTTATACCATCTTACGGCTTGAAAATGTATAGTGTTTATGTCTTTATAGAATGCTGATGTAAGAAAAGAAGGAAATTTTTTGATCATTCAAAGAAAAGTCAGTCACTTAGAAATAAGGGGTTAGGCTTGATGCCTGTGGTTCAAGAAGCTAAGGTACCAGCCACATACACCAGAGCTGACCAGTTCATATCCAGCCTGCCAAACAATGTTGGCTGCAACCAAAAAATAACCAGACATTGTGGCAGGTGCCTGTAGTCCCAGCTACTTGGGAGGCGGAGGCAGGAGAATTGCTTGAGTCCAGGAGTTGGAGGTTGCTGTGAGCTGTGATGCCATGGCACTCTACCCAGGGCAATGGCTTGAGGCTCTGTCTCAAAAAAAAAAAAAAAAAAAAAGAAATAAAAGGTTATAGTTCAGGGTGATGATGATCACTGGAAGCTGGTAAGTAAGCTGGATAAGGCTCGTGTGGCTCACACTCCTGTGGTCCCATCAGCTCCTGAAGTGGAGCAGGGAGGGCCAGCTCCCCTTTACCTTGGGGAGAGTGGTCTTGAGGTAGTGTCCCCATCTAACATCTACCAGGGAACTCAATTTTTCCATGGAGCTAAGCCCCAAAGGAGGGAGTACTGGTAAGGCCACCCCCCTCCAACAGCTGTCAGTGGGAATAGCTCCAGGAGGCCAGTCAACCAGGTTTTATTGGACACATACCTCATTCTGTACATCTAGTTTGCTAAACTAGAAAAATTATAAGTCCTCTTATCAGGATGACTCAGCACAAATGACTTACTTAATTAACACCATATTTCCTACTTGTCAGCAAACTGGGCAGACATCCACACACTACTGAATATGCTATTAACCACCAACAAGAGAGGATTGGTGTTGGACAAAACCCAGGAAGAGGTGACCAAGCTGCATGATGAAAATCCAGGGGCCAATCCAACCCCTGAGGCAGCCATCACAGGAGTAGAACATAATTGGGACTCTAATAATGGAAGTTTTGCCAACTTTAGAACATTGTAAACATTGGTTTTCCTGGAAGGAATAAGGAAGGAAATGCTAAAGCAAAAACATTTAAACATGGTGCAGGTTGTACAGCAGAAGGGTACCAAGGACCATTCTAAACTTTTAGAACAGATATATCAGGCATAGCACAAGTATGTACTTGTGTTGTATATGTACCCCCAAGGAAGCTGTCAATATACATATGGTAAACATGACTTTTATCTCCCAAAGCTCTCAAGAAATCCAGAAGAAACTCCAAAAGGTAGAGGGAGCCATCAGCATGAATACCTCCTAGTTGGTGGAAATAGCATGTAAGATATTCAGTGAGAAAGAGAAATAAAGAATACTCAGGCTGTGCCTGTCTTCCTAGGGTCAGATCAAGGTAAAAATGAGGTCATTAGGGAAGAAAATCACCCAAGAATAGGGAAAAATCCATGTGCCTACAGCAAAAAGGAAGGCTAAGAATGGAAGAATCAGTGTCTGAATAAGGGAGGGTGAGAAGAAACAAAACCTGCTGGCCTGATGGCCAAACAGGTCAAGTCCTCTGAGGAAAACTGAGGGTACTCATACTGATAGAAGTCCTCATCATTTCCCAAAAGCCCTGGATGAAAATAACAGGGGACAGAAAAAGGACTTTCTAATAAATATAAATATAGGGGTTATGTATTTAGTAGTTAATACTCCCTTGGACCCCACATTAGATGACACACTAACTATCACTGGAGTTCCTGGAAAATCTAATAAGTACTTCTTCCTGAAGCCTTTGGACTGCATAATTTGAAAAAAGCATATGAAATATCAATTTCTACATGTGTGTGAATGTCCCATCCCTTTCACAGAGTAAGACTTGCTATCAAAATTTCAGGCAGAAATAACCTTTTTTCCAACTACCAACCGACTTCAGCTACCTATGCCCCATGAACAGGACCGGCAGCTGGGTTAACAGTCCCATGAGCCAGATAAACCTTGGCCACCAAAAACAGAGAATCAAATTAACTCCCTGATATGGAATGATGAAATTTTAATTTAGGCCCAATGGGAAGAAATAATTCTTAAGCCAAGCTCACCAGGGCCTTGGAAGAATCAATATCCTTTCAGAAAAGGGACATAGTCTCCTCTGATTGACACATTTCAGAAACATGGTCTTATTAGAACTTGACACATGATATAGTAAAATCACATTTTACCCATAAAAAATCCAGGAACACATAAGTATGGGTTTGTATAAGACTTGAGAGCCATTAATGAGGCCATTTAGGACATTCATCCTAAAGTCCTGAATCCATATACACTTCTGAAAGTTTTACCCCTGGAAACAAGTTAGTTTTCAGTATTGCATTTTAAAATGCCTTTTTATGTATACCAGTAACACCTGACTCACAGAAAATCTTTACTTTTAAGTGATAGAACCCATAAAGTAAACAAACAAACAAACAAACAAACAAACAACTCTCAATGTTGTTGGACTATGCTTCCATAGTGTTTTAAAAATTCACCTACCCTCTCTGGGGAGGTCTTGGCTAAGTACTTAGATAAACTCTAACTGGAAAAGAAATCTTAGTTAAATAAATAATTCATCTTTTAGTCACTGGAGAAACTTACAAGGCTTGTATGAAAAATGCTATTACAACTTTAAATCATTTAGCCCAGGCTGGCTATTAGGTATCCAGACCTAAGGCTCAAATTTTCCAGTAATGCCTCAAGTTTTGGGGCTTCTTGATAGAACCAGGTAAAAGGACTTGGTTAGCTGAATGAAAAAATATAATTGTACAAGATCCTCAGACCCAAATGTAAAGGCAACTAAAAGGTTTCTTAGAGATGGCAGCATATTGCTATAATTGGATTCCAAACTTTGGGCTGATATCCAAAGCTTTGTATGAGTCCCCTAAAGGAACAGAAGATGAGACTTTTAAATTGGGATGGTGCTCTGGACCTCCCAAATCTAACCAAGCCTTTCCTAAGTGTGCATGAGAGAATGGAAATGTGCTAGGGGGTGCTGTTCCAACTGGTGGTGACCAAAAATCAACCGGTGGCTCCATGTCCCATCAACTTGATCAAACATCAGCTGTCTGGTCATTCTGCTTTACAACTGTGGCTGCCACCTATAAGCTCTTCAAGGAGGCTGAAAAATTTACTCTGGGCCAGCCCATCATTGTGTTTGTGCCTCACTAAAATATGAGTCTGGCAGCAGATGGTGGCATGTGGCTAATAGCTAGAAGGATGGGATGGTATCAGGCCCTCTTTTTGGATAATCTGAAATCCCTTTAAAGTAAATAAATAAATTAAATCTTATCACCTTGTTACCTGTCTTAAATCCAGGCCCCACTTAACATGATTGTACACAGGTAATTAAACAAGTGCTTTCTAGCCTTCTGGATGTGCAGAACAGCCCCATGCCTTTGGTAGATTGGATTCTGTTTGTTGAAGGAAATAGTTATGTTGAAAATAGAAAATTAAAAATTCATTATACAATTATTATTTGGGTGGGTTTTCAGCAGGCAAGAGTTTTACCTCCAGGGACATTGGCTCAAATTACTCTATAAATTTTGTGGTTATTCCCCTCAGGGAATTAGTGGTCTCAAATAAATCTTTGGAGATGTCAGAAAGGAAAAATTTGAACATGTATACTGACTTTAAGTTTACTTATCTTGTTTTACATGCATTTAGAAATATATGGAATGGGCTCGGCGCCTGTGGCTCAATCGGCTAAGGCGCCAGCCACGTACACCTAAGGTGGTGGGTTCGTATCCCCAGCCCGGGCCCGCCAAACAGCAATGATGGCTGCAACCAAAAAATGGCCGGGCGTTGTGGCGGGCGCCTGTGGTCCCAGCTACTTGGGAGGCGGAGGCAGGAGACTCACTTGAGCCCAGGAGTTGGAGGTTGCTATGAGCTGTGATGCCATGGCACTCTACCAGGGGGATAGTTTGAGGTTCCCTCTCAAAAAAAAAAAAAAAA
Organism: Galagoides demidoff; assembly: GCA_963574575.1. Taxonomy (NCBI): domain Eukaryota; kingdom Metazoa; phylum Chordata; class Mammalia; order Primates; family Galagidae; genus Galagoides; species Galagoides demidoff. The sequence continues at coordinate 4,764 of CAUYQV010070845.1, forward strand.
GAATTTGTATAAATGATGTAAGATGTGACATTGTGATGACCTACACAGGTGACTGATGAAAGGGAAGCCCCATGGAGTATCCATCCCCAAGCCTTGTCTCGGGGCTACTTTGGGCTGTCAGGGCCAAGCAAAGCTGATCAAACCACCACCTGTATGTGTGCTCTCCTTCCGTCACCCCCTCTAAGGCCCATGCGCACTACAGTCCCTATACCCCCTAACCCAGTGGGATCTGGTCAGGGTGACAGGAGAGGGCAGCGGAGGGTACAATAGCTTTCCAGTTAAGACTCTAACTTGTAGGCAGTAAGACCCTCCCCGGCGGGTTCAGTCATCTCCTGGCGTCCCATGGGCTTCTTGCTTTCCTGGTTCTTTCCAGGGCCAGGCTTGCCTGTGAGCCGCCACACCTGCCCCAGGACTCCCCCCTGGGTGGTTCCGTCAGCTCAGCTTTCCCTGACCTTCCCCTGGTCGGCAGCTCTCGCTTCCCTAATGCGCTCAGCACTTTCAGCTGTTCTGTGATAGTCTCAAAGGGCGCGGAGATGAGAGCTTTGCTGAAAATGTGCATCTTCTGCAGAAAAGGGCCACAGAACACTCAGAGAGGAAAAGGACAAAAAGATCAAAGTGGTTTTGGAACAGAAGAGGGAAGGAGGGGCTATAAAATTTGAATGAAGAGCCTAGAAGGAAAGAAGCAGGAGAAAGGAAACAGCTTTGCATGGTAGTTAAAGCTCAGAGGGGGGAAATGATGACAGGAGGGAAGGAAGCCCTGTAATTTATGGGGCTGCTTAAAAACGAAAAGTATTAATGTGATTCTGATCAAAGCATCAAAACCTATCACAGTGTTGATCTCAAGCACCGCCTGGTACTACAGCATTTCTACCTGTGATAGTGTTTCCAGGGCTCCTTTACCCTCCTAGGTGTCTGTCCTTATGCCTCCTCCTCCCTGAAGTCCTGCTGGATTACACCATCTGAAGTAGCAATCTCCTCTTTCTGTAGCCCTGATCCTGCTGTGGTTTTTTCATCATGCTTCCCATTACCTGGACTTTTATTTGGTAATTTGTTATTGTCACTTTTCCCCCCAATAGGTAGTAACTCTGTGACGGCAGGAACTTTGCCTGTCACTGTGTGTCCCAAGTTCTTTTAGCACAAGGAGGCATCCAATAAATGCTAGAAGAGTAAATTCAACCAGCTGGTGGTTAGCAGGCCCTCAAGATGTATGAGAAAATACTAGCAATAGAAGAATTTTGCCCTCGATACACGGTCTAATAATTATAATAATCACTGCCCTTGTTGGAGGGCTTACTCTATATGTATTATGTTATCTTTCATAAGTAGGGATGATGACCAATGTAATATTTAACCGTAAGTTGTAGATGCTGACTTCTCAGTGGCATAAAATGGCACGCAGAGATAGCAAACAATGTCGCCAGGGTCTGAGAACCAGGAAATGGCAGAGCCACAATCCAAATGGAGGTGTGGCTGACTCCAATGTGGGTTCTCCTGAGCCTGCTACAGGGGTGGCTGCTGCCCCGCGCTGGGCTCTGAGTGTGTGCACAGAAATGAAGTGATCTCCAGCGTCAGAGAACTGTAAGTCTCAGTGGACAGCTGGGGACTCTGGACCTGGCCAACCGGCCTGCTCCCCCGCAGCCCTGTTAGCTGTAGCAGGTGTGAGGTCCAAAGTCCGGACACACAGGCACAGGAGAGAAGGGTGAGGTAGGGCCTAGAAGAGCTGGGCAAATAGGAAGCTTTGTGGAAGTTTACAGAAGCCAGGGCAACAGGTTGGGAAAGCCTGCATCCTTGGACGGTGTGTGGTTCCCACCAGGCAATGTCCCCTCTCGCGTCCTTTAAGTGCCCTCTGGCCTGAATGAGTCCAGCTCGGAGGAGTGGCAGCAGGCTGAGCTATCCAGCAGAGGATTTTTCCCAGGCCTGGTAGTACAACTTGAATGCTTGCCACAGGTGATAGCTGTTACAAACAATATCACCACCAGCAAAGAAAAAGCAGGGCCTGGGCTTTTCCATGTCTGCCGAGCTGGTGCCCTTGGTAGTGACGGTTAGTGTCACCAAATGTCTGTCTACCTGCTGCTATTTCCCAACCTCCCTTGCAGAAGGACGGCACAGAGCTGTCACTTCCAATCTCAATGCCTCTCTTCTGTTGCTGTGTTCTGTGAGTCACATTTTCCAAGTTCAAAGTTAAGGCTGGAGCTCAGCCCCTCATAGGTTCCAGCAGTCACAACAGACGTCTTTTAGGTTGCGCCACCAGGTTCAGTTTAACTACCTCTGATTACTGTGTTTCTCTCAAGCACTCTGCACTTCCTGCCGAGTCTGTAATGATTACAGCTAATAGAATACCTGCCACATCCCTTCAGCACTGACTCTGTTTGCCTGAAACTTTTACATGGGCTTGGCCTATGGCACGGGCCTCCCCAGTGACGTGAGACCTAAGCCTTCAGCGGCACACCTGCAGCTTCTCAACATCATCTGGGCAAGCACACATTTTTGCATTTGCCCTGTTTAGGTGGATATAATTCTCCCTGTGTTACATGAGGAGAGAGAGGCTCAGGAAGGCCGGCCATTTAACTTACCCTCGGGCCACAGCTACTGAGCGGGAGCCGGGCTGCTGGCCCAGCATGTGCTGACTCCAGAGCTCATGCCACAGTGCCCTGCTGCTTCATGGAGCAGCAGGCTCTCCTGATTCCCATGGGTGCTACTCCACAAATAGGACTTGGAGACTACGGGAGAGTAGCGGCTAGATGAGGTAACTACCTTGTCTGAATCAAGATAAGACAGTTAAAAGGCAATACTAAAAAGCAGCAATGTGCCCAGATAGCTGGAGAGATAGCAGTGTGGGTGGCTGGGAGCATGAGGCTTCCTGAAGCCTAGAGAACTGAGGGGGGCCCAGAAGGATGAGACAGCCTGGGGCAGCAGGGGGAGAAAGGTGCTCCACATGGGAAGGGCCTCCTGGCAGGGTCCCCCTTGCACAGACCCAGCCTGGGGCATCAGGAGATGGAGAAAAAACCAGTCTGACGAATTGAAGGCTCCCTGTGGAGATGAGTGGGCTGGGGGCCTCCAGGTGGGAGGCCCTGGAAGACCTGGCTGGGAAGGGTGGACAGGACCCTGAGGCAGGGCAGAGCCAAAGAGTGAAAAGGAAGAAGTCAGGTGCTGGGAGGGAGATAGCCTGGTGAAGATTTTGGACGTGTTGAGTTTCCTTTAAAAATGGGATTGATCTGCAGGAAGTTAAAGGCATCGGGATTTGACTCAGGAAAAATGAAGATTCAGACGTCAATTTTGAAGACATTCTGAGGTTGTAGTCAGCACCGGGGTGAAACTTTCCTTCCCAACTCTGACTAGGCGCCACCCCGTGAACAACTCGCCCTCGCCTGACATCGCGAGATGACTGAGGATCAACAGAGCTGTCCCTGGGCCTTTATCACAAGTGGCTGTCTCTCTCTGACCTCAGCTGCTTGGCCAGAAAGTGTCAGCGGCAGACCAGGCATTCTCTGGGGCTCAGCCATGGAGCCTGCGCCAAGCTCCTAATTTATGCCTACCCTACTTCTTTTCATAAAACCATTCTGTTCCCCTCACTTTTTGCTTGGAGGCTGTGTTGGGAGATGTGACCAGGTTTCCTTTTTGGGGTCTTTGATGAGGAAGGAACATAAGCCATCTGACTTGCTTTTTCTGGGGCCTGATGCCTGTTTTTGTGTGTTGGTCACAGCTCAGGGTACGCCGTTCTCAGCTGCAGCTTGTGAGGTTTAGATTGGGAGGACTCTGGTAGAGATGAAGGTTAAAAACTCTCCTCTGCAAATGGACACTGACATAGATAAAACAATATGGTATCTGAGGAGGGGGTAGGGTACAGATGAAACCAGACTGGCCATGACCTGGCCATTGTTGGAACTGGGTGAGGGGACATGGGGTCACAGTAAGCGATGTGGGCAAACAGCAGACTTGCCACCACTGAGTAATTTACTGTACGGGGAAGTGTCTCTCAGGCCACCGCCTTGGAGGACATGTTGGCAAGAACATCTCGCTTTACTGTGAGCTGTTATTCTCCTGCCTGAAGACTCCCCCTTCTGTCTTTCTCATCCTTCAGTTTCTCTGTTTGCAAGTTTACTTTCCGCCCCAGGCAGGGGGAGCTGCTCTTTGAGGAGCCCCCACAACCGGGCCTCCGAGATGTGTTCTTTATCATCCCATACTATAATGACGACTGAAATGTAAGTGCCGCAAAACAACACCCTTCACTGAATGAGATGTATTTTAGTATTTTCTGTTTTGTTCTATTCTAGTCTGATATTTTAAAAGGCTAACAGGATCCACTAAATTGATTTTAGGATCACTAATGGATTGCAGCCTTAAGTTTAAAAACAAACAAGATTGGTTAGTAAAAAGAAACACTGGCAGAAATTTTAATATTTAAACCATCTGGCCTGGGGTTAAAGTTGCAGGCAGCTGGATTTCATTGGCATTTGACCAGGAAAAAGTCTTCCGTACTTTCTTTAAGGGGGTGAAAGGTCAGTCCCACAGTGCTCTCTGAGGATTGATTAAAGTATTAAGTTTCAGCAGACATGTTAATTAAGGGGCTCATCAACAGGGCGGGTCAGAAGTCATAGGCCTGAGATGGGAATTTGGTTGAACTGGGCTGTCACATGACATCATCTGGTTTTAAGATACTAAAAAATGGACTAGCCCTGTTCACTCTACTGCTGAATGTTGCTCAGAGGGGCATCAGGCTAAGGCTGTACATGCTCTTCAGGACCAGACAGACCTGAACTTGGACCCTGTAAACTACTAACCATGTGACTTCAGACGGATCACTTACCCTGTCCAAACCTGAGCTTCTCTCATCAGAGTATGGGAATAATAGTGCTGCATTCAGTAGATGATAGGTAGCATCTAGCCCAGAGCTGACGTGAGGCGGGCCCTTCTTCCCCTAGCACAGAGGCCATGTGAGTTTCCTTCAAAGGCTGCTCAGTTCAGTGCCCTGTATGGCAAATCCATCAGCCGCGCTTTGCCCAGAGGATCCCTGGCGGGTAAAGCAAGCCAGGAGGACCCCACGGGAACCAGCGCGAAGCACCCAGACAGAAGCTGTGTTTCAGGCGTCCCCTGGCTCTGGTGCTCCAGCTCCATGGTCACAGAGTGATAGTGGGGCAAGTGCTGTGTCCTCTGGAAACTCCTGGCTCATACTTCTTAAAGACATTTGGCTTCCTGGGCACGGACTGAGACCAGGGAATCATAATCCCTCTCACACAGTGCCCAGTAATTAATTCACTTAGCCCTTCCAGCCCACCTCCTTACTCTCCCTGCTCCCTGGCTCACTTTCTCATCCCCACTGCCCCCGCCTCTGGGTCCCTACTGCTCCTGTGTGCCCTCTGCCCCTGTCAGCAGGGCTCCTGGCTTCCAGTCCCACTCCTCTCCCACTGGTCCCCACTCTTCAGACCGAGAAGGAATTTTATTAGGGAAACGTAACACCAGGACGGCTGTGCAGAACTCCTGACCTGTCCGTCCAAGGCTCATCCTGATCTGTCAGCACCAACCTTTGTACCTTCTTTTTTGATCACCTGGACCCACCCCCAGACTGTCAATTCAAGGACAGCAGCCACAGTGTCTCCCCTGCTATTGCTGGAGGCCCAGTGCTCGGCACGTGGCCTGATGCAAACCAGGTGCTGAGTGACAGAGCAGTTGCTGAGTTCCAGCTAATCCTTTCCCATGAAACTATAGCCACTGACCTATTTTTTGGATAAAATAACTTCCATGTCCCACAGCAAATTGTCTCTTAAAGTCCCTATTGTGTTTTCTGCTGGCTTTGAAGAGATGAGGTCACTTGTATTACACTATAACTTTCACCATTTTATATTTTGAAACAAGGATGCTTTTGGAGGGAGCTTTAAAGGACAAATATAATTTGGGTGTCATTTTCATACCTCTCAAAATACTCTAAGTGGGTACTGCCAGTTGCTCATTATTTCTAAACCCTGGTCTTGCACAGACATCATGGCTGGAGGTTTCCCTTAGCAGGAAGAATCCTGTGTACTACGGTTTCACTGCCACTTACGCAGATGAAGTATTGGCTGAAGTGCTTTGTGCTGTGATTAAAGGTGGCTGTATATGAAGTGCTCTTTGAACAAAGGTTATGGGTAGTCAAATGGAATTTAATTGAGTAATGTTCCATAATTAAGGCAAAACCACTTCACTTAAATAATTAGCTTGAAGTGGTCATAGTAATGGAGTAATAGATTTGCTTTATTCCTTCTGTTACTGGTGCTACCCAGCCACACAGCACGGGTGACATAGTGTTCTATAGAAAATCTGGGGTCTAGCAATTTAGGGTTCTGTGCCATCCAAGTCCTGCCCAACTATCTTCCTAAGAAGGCACCTCACAATGTGTCAAAGTGCGATGACCACTGGATCGTGATATGATTAGTGCTGAGATTGAATAAGCATTCAAAGCAGAGAGAGCTCTAGAGAGAATACGGGCAGTTTCCCCAAGCACGGTAGTGCATATTGGAGGATTTCCCACTTACAGATGTTTCTACAGTTATGATTCTCACGTCACTACTGACTTAGGATGCTGTGGAATCATTGGGGTGTCCACTGCAGATGCGAGCAGCCAACCCAGAATTCCATGTGGGCAAAGGATTAGCAAGGTATCAGGTATGTGCTCAGAAGCAGGAGGCAGGAGGCAAAAGCGCAAGTCACATTTGCTTCAGCAATGTTCTCCCACACCATTAAATATCCAGAAGTAGGTGGGATTTGCTTTGGTTCAGTGGGTCCTTGCGACTCGCTGGTTCTGTGTCACCTGGGCTTTTTCCTTCTCACCCCCATGCTTTCCCTGTCCACTCTGCCTTCTTGGAATGTTGCCTCATCCTTGAGGTCCTCCTCCCGTGGTCACAAGCTGCAATTCAGCCAGACACCAGCATTCAAGTGACAGATAAGGGGAGGAGACAAGCCCCCTTTATCAAGAGGAAACAAGTCTTTCCTGGCCCCCTCTACCGTGCAGGCACCTGCTTAGATGTCATTGGGCAAAATTGGGTTGCATGGCCACCCAGGCACAGGGCACAGGATTTTCATATTTGGTGTAGATCAACCCCCTCAGGACAAACATCCCCTTTTATTCTCTCTCACCCCCTCCTTTCCTTTTTGAGACAGAGTCTTACCCTGTTATCTTGGGTACAGCATCATAGCTCACAGCAACCTCAAACTTAGACTTTAGCAATCTTCTTGCCTCAGCTTCCTAAGTAGCTGGGACTACAGATGTGTGCTACTATGCCTGGATGATTTTTCTATTTTTGGTAGAGATGGGTCTCACTCTTACTCAGGCTGGTCTTGAATTGAGTTCAAGCGATCCACCTGCCTTGGCCTCCCAAGGTGCTGGGATTTGACATGCGTGAGCCACTGCACTTGCCTATTCTCTCTTTAAAAACAAAAACAAATATTTTGTGATACTCCTTTATCTTGAAAGGCAGTGAAGAGGTTATATAACCTATTTATAGCTATAATTTCAAAAAACCACCCTAATTTATAAAAGCAAGTAACTTATAAAAATAAGAAATGAGGGGAAAGTAGCCAGAGCAGATTCTCCCTACGACGGCTTATCTGGGAGCAGAAGAAGGCAGAGGGATGTGGGCCTGGGGGGACGTCAGAGGGGTGACGAGAAGACTTAGGGCAAGGTGTTAGATCTCAGTCTCACCCATGCCAGACCCCAGCACGGGGAGAAGCCCTCAGGGGTACTTGCACTAAGGTTCCTGCAGGACAGATGGCATCTCCGGATATGAAGTAGGTTCCCAGTGAGAACCCTTCCCCAGTGAGATGCCCCCATGAACGCGAGGCCACACAGCAAGCTCAGAAAAGCAACATCTGTACCAGGCACAGCTGCTGTAAATCTGCCTGCAGCTGCCAGGCTCCACCCTGCCTCCCACTCACACCTCTAAAGGGGGAAAAGCAGAATTGCAAAGATGCTAATCATTTCCCTCCTCGGATGAGAAGGCCTGGGAGAGTTGACTGGGGACACACAGTTGTGGCTAAAATCAATCTCACTTTCCAACACGAAGCACATATTGACAACTCCTTTATGTGGAGAAAAACCACTGGACCTATTAAAAGATATTTTTAAAGACAAAAGAAAATCCAAGACAAAAATGTTCCCTTCTGGAAGTATTACTTCAAGCCCATCCGGAAGTTGTAAGCATCTCTAATTTGTATCCTCTATAGAGTCAAGGGCACGTGGCAACCTAGACACTGAAGAAGGCAGAGTGGAAATGGGGAGCTATCGGGGCAAGAAGAGTGTTCACACATTGCACTGGACTGAATGTGTCCCCCTAATCCATATGTTGAAATTCTAACCCCCAAATTGATGGCAGGCTGTGGGGCCTTTGGGAGGTGATTAGGTCACGAGGTTGGAGCTTTCCTGAATTGTATCAGGGTCCTGATAAGAAAGACCCTGGAAGGACTTCTGGTCTGGAAAGCATGGTCTGGCTCATGCCTATAATCCTATAACTCTGGGAGGCCAAAGCAGGTAGATTGCCTGAGCTCAGCCTGAGCAAAAGTGAGATGCTGTCTCTACTAAAAGTAGAAAAAATTAACCAGGCATTGTGGTAGGCATCTATAGTCCCAGCTACTCTGGAGGCTTAGGCAAGGGATCACTTGAGCCCAAAAGTTTGAGGTTGTTAGCTATGACACCAGAGCACTCTCCCCAGGGTGACAGAGTGAGACTCTGTCTAAAAAAAAAAAAAAAAAAAAAAAGGTGGCAGTCATAGCTCAGTGAGTAGGGTGCCAGCCACATACACTAAGGCTGGTGGGTTCGAACTGGCCTTGGCCAGCTAAAACAACTGTGACAGCTGCAAGATAACAAAAGGAGCCGGGTGTTGTGGCAGGCGCCTATGGTCCCAGCTACTTGGGAGGCTGAGGCAAGAGAATTGCTTAAGCCCAAGAGTTTGAGATTGCTGTGAGCTGTGATGCCATAGCACTCTAATCAGGGTGACAGTTTGAGACTGTCTAAAAAAAAAAAAAAAAGACCCTAGAGTGTTCTCTCACCCTCTTCCTTCCACCATGTGAGGACACAGTGAGAAGTCGGCAAGCTGAGAGTGGGAAGAGGTCCTTCTCCAGAACCTGACCATGCCGCCACCCTGGTCTCAGGCTTCCAGCCTCCAAAACTGTGAGCAATAACTCTGCTGCTTAAAAACTTCCCAGTCTAGGGTAACCTGTTACAGCTACCCAAACTCACCTGTTTGGGAAACAGGTGAAAGACACAAAACCTATAACAAGAAATGCAGCAGCGACAGGTAACACGGCCGACGCTGAACTAGGGCAAGGAGACACAGGAGACGTTTCCCAGAGCTGGACAGAGACAGGGATGACACAGAAAGGAGGGCAGCCGGGATGCACCAGTCCAGGAGCCCAGACGTGCCAGGCGGGGACTTCCAAAATGAGAAGCAGAGCAGATGCTGCGATTGTGTCGAGGCGGGAAGTCACTGGTATTTTCTTTTTTATACTATTTGCTTTGTTTTCTTTTCTTTCAGATTACATGGAATGTGCTACTTAAAAACTCAAGAAACCACGATCTACAAAAAGCACACAGTTCACGCAAGAAAATTTCTTTTTTTTTTTTTTTGAGACAGAGCCTCAAGCTGTCCCCCTGGGTAGAGTGCCATGGCTTCACTGCTCACAGCAACCTCCAACTCCTGGGCTCAAGCAAGTCTCCTGTCTCAGCCTACCAAGTAGGTGGGACCAAAGGCGCCCACCACAACGCTCGGCTATTTTTTGGTTGCAGCCATTATTGTTGTTTGGCAGGCCTGGGCTGGATTCGAACCTGCCACCTTAGGTGTATGTGGCTGGTGCCTTAGCCGCTTGAGCCACAGTCTCTGAGCCAAGAAAATTTCTTATTTGTCTTTTAAAAGAGAAAATCTTATAGAACCAAGGAAGGACCCCAGCCAGAAAGGAACCAGCATGGCAGTGATTTAAAGCCAGGGTGTGCGTTATCTGGAGGAGAAACCCCTTGACTGCAGTGCTTGTTTGCATCTGGGCTCCCTTCTCAAATGGAAAAGCTGAAGTGGTTCCACTGTCTGTGAGCAGGCTTGGACTCAGGCCACCTATGACCTCCCTTATCTTGTTGATGGGGACTCCCTGCCCAGAAGATCCAACCTTGTTTAATTCTGGAACCATCCTGCACAACCACAGCTATTGCCTAGAGTCTGGGGCTGTGAGCTCATGTAGCTAGAGAGGAAAAGGTTAGATGTTGAATGAAATACTGGTTCTGAGAGTTTCATGCATTGGAAGCTCCTGCCTTTAGTGGCAGCTCAACAGGTCACACTCAGGGTCAGGGGCAGTGGATGGTGGTTCATAGCAATACTCACAACTGGAAAAACAGTTCTTATCACTTGCTCTGAGGATGGTGTTTAAGTGGAAAGAAGTGTCCTTTACCGCATGGACTTCCTAGTGGTCCACACTTTAAGTAGACTTAGTAGCGGATTCAATTTTCTTGTGGTTATCAGTGGAAGCAGTATTATACACTTAAGTTGTCCCTTGTACCTCCCAAGTGAATATTTGGTCTGAGGCACATCATCCTTTCGAGGAAGCAGAGGCATTGCTATTTTAAAGTGAATATTATGGACTGTTTTTTCATATTTGCGTAAAAAATGAACGAAACATGGCTTACAATCAATTACAATTTCAGTCTTTCCGTCAGCCTAGGCCTTAGGCATGTCTTAACCAGTTGGAAGTACTGACATGTGGCAAACAAAAGAGACTTATTGTGCCTTCACTCTTAACGATAACTCAGCCGGGTATAGAATTCTGTCAGCTGACCCAGGAATAAACAACACGTGGTATCTCCATGAAATGGAATGTTACTCACCAGTTAAAATAAATGAAGCACTGATACACACTGCAACAGCAGGTACATTTTGGAAATAGGTTAAGTGAAAGAAGCCAGATGCAAAAGGCCACGTGCAAATGGTTCTATTTGTCTGAAATGTCCAGAGTAGGCAAACATACAGCAGAACCTCCACAGTAGACCACCTCCCTACACTGACCACCACCTTAAATTGACCTAATTTTCATAGACCGGACATGTACTACATGTACGTGTCAGTACAGGAGGCCTGGTTCCTTATATTGACCACCTCTGTGTGTTGACCAGTTTGTTATAGTCCTTTTGGTGGTCAACTTACAGAGGTTCTACTGTGTAGAGATAGAAAGTAGGTTACCGGTTGCCTAGGGATGAGGGTGGGCTGGGAATATTGGAGAGCAGTGGCTAACGAGTGTGGATTATCTTCTTGTGATAATGAAATGTTCTAAAATTGGCTGCAGGGGATGGAAGCGTAACTATGACTTATAATAAAAAGCATCAAATTGCACACTTTAAATGGTACTGCACATCTCAATGAACTTGTTCTTTCAAAAAAGTAGCCATGGGCAGTCACTCTATTCCGGGCACGTGCTTAGATTTAGGACACTAAGTTTGACATATTCTTTGTGGTTCCCCAATTCCTGCCTTCCTTTCATTGCCCTATTTGAAATCTCCCTTCTGTCGTGCTGGACTCAACTTTCCATGCTGCTTTCAGCTCTGCTTGCTCTCCTAATTTGGTGAGTCTGCCCCACCTTAGGTGAGAAACCCCTCCTGCTTCTCCAGCCCCTGCCAGCCCCATCAGAAGGCTCACCCATGATCCCGCGTGACAGATGAGGAGGTCAACAGAGTCAGACTCACAACTCCCTTGCACGGCGGCTTTTCCTTGGATAACCAAAGGAGTCTGGTGATTTATCGTCACTGCAACCACCTTCTTTGAGTGCCTTTCTTTTACAGAGCAGCCAGGTTCTCAAACACTATAATGCTTGCTTTCCACGGTAATCCTGTGGGGTGGATGTGTAAGTGCTACCAGCCTTATTTTAAATGTGAGGAAACCATGTCAGAGGTTAACTGACATGCTCCAAGTCACATATCAGATCACACAACTCCAACTTCTCTTATTCTTTCCATTGATTCAGGACTTTATAATAAGAGATTCCACTTCAGAATGACTCCTCTACTCAAGTGAGTTGGTTTCTTTGTTCTCTGCTCTTCTTCCATATTTGTTGAGCAACTGTGTGTCAGACACTTTTGGGTGCTAGAGATACATTTGAGAAAGCAGGTGGGGTTCCGACTACCTCTGCAAACTAGCAGAAAAGGCAGCCCTGCCTCCCTCCTTACCTTTGCCCCAATATTGTCTCCATTCCCCACAGCCCCTCTCTCTATCCCTCTGCTCCACCTACTCCAGCCCATCACTCTGTCTCCTCTCCACTAGGTCAAGGTCTGACCCCTCTCCAGGTTGTCACAACCTCCTGCTGGGACACAATGTCCAGGATCTTCCTCTGCTTCCCCTGGGTGTTCCACATAAGGTTAAGGGGAGGCAACCACGCACTGAGTGTCACTCCCCGGCTGCACTCAGAAAAGAGGGAAATAAATTATCCTCTGAAAGGACCTGGAGCAAAGACAAGCAAAGTCATGCAGACAGAGTGGCACCCAGCAGTGAGGGACTTGACTGGATGTACCAAACACAGTATGTAAAGGAAGGGGCTTGGTGAGCCCCGGAAATGAATGAAGAGGTAGCTCCTGACACAGATGTTGCTGGTGCTATCTAAATGCCATCCAGGGCCACGCACGACAGCGTGCAGCGCAGGACAGGAGTGGCACCATAGAGATGGCCCTTGTGTAACTTCAAGCCCCTGACTCAGATAAACCCCCACCTCTCACTCTGATGCCATAACCACCAGACAACCATCAGCCACCCTGGCTTCCTCCACCTCCAGGGAGAGTGTCCACCTGAGCTGGCGTGTAGTCTGATTCACTTAACAGTCCACTGCTCACTGGGGATAAATGAGCTTTGCACATCAGCCCCTTGTGACCATAAGTGCCACAGATCGGATGTTTATGCCCCTCTCCCTCAACTCATGTGTTGAAACCTAACCTCCAAGGTGATGGTGTTTGGAAGTAGGACCTTTGAGAGGCTCTGCCCTCCTGAATGGAATTAGTGCCCTTATAAAAGAAACCACAGTGAGCTCCCTCACACCTCCACCAGGTGGAAGACACAGTGAGAGGACACCACCTGTGAGCCGGGAGATGAGTTCTCACCAGACACCAGCTCTGTAGCAGTTGCCTTGGTCTTGTGCCCCTCAACTCCAGAACTGTGAGAAGAACGTTCTGACATTCTATTGTTTATAAGCTGCCGGTCTTCAGTCCTCTCCTATAGCAGCCTGAATGGACACCTGAGTCAGCCTTCAGTCCCATCTAGGACCCACAAAAGTGAGTGTGATGGCAGGACCTTGAACCTCCATAGCTCACTAAGGAAAACATCACATAATGAGGCTTCGTGGGTGATATACCCACTAACCCCGACACCAAAACCAGATTGGTTGAAGCATTAGAGAGAGGAGGTGTGGAGAAACATCAGGCCTGAGCCTTGCTTGCCAGAGACCCGAGCACCTCTGTCATGTTAGCTGTTACTGATGTTGCTCTTGTTTCAGTGGAATCAAAAGGACGAGGTGCTTGACATGTGCCAAGGGAAACCTGGGAAGAATGATCCCTTGGACAGCTACTCATCCTCAGATAGTTTTAGTCACGATCATTTTTGGAGGGCAATGTCCTTACTCAGCATTTAATGTTATTTTCAAGAGTTGACCTTCCTGAATCCATTTTAGAGCTCCAGCTTTTGGTGTTTCAACAAGGGGCTGTCTATAGAGATGGACTGTCCCCAGAAGTCCTATTTCTTGGCATATGGCTCAACCCTGCAGTGGAAGAATGAAGTTATTTTTTCCTTAATGGGTTTTGTTGTTGTAGTAGAGATTTACCTAAATTTTGTTATGTATTTGACCTTGTACATTTTATAAAAGTGCATTGAAACAATGAAACTTCAACTATGGGAAGAGAAAATACCTACTTTAGTCCACAGAGACTGCCCTGGGTCACCTTGACCAATCAATTGCTTGGATGGCAGAGCAGATGCAGAAGGTTCACTCTGGCCTCAAGGGTTTGACGAGTTGCTTCCACTGAGGCCTCTTCCAATTTAAGAAAGAAGAACCATATTTGGTAACACAATAATTCAGGGGTATCTGTGTTTTTAGGCACAGATAAAACTGGAAAATACTGTGAAGATTAAAGGAAACTTTAGAATTTTCTATAAGGTACCCTGTGTTCCAGGAGGAAAAAGGTAGTGTCAGGTTGAGGTAATTTAGCTTAATTCTGTTACCTACAATGTGTTCACTGGTAGACTCTTTTTTCCATTTGTTGACTAATTGAATATAAATTCAATTAAAGAGCTTTGAATTTTTTCTTCATGTGAATTAAAGGAGCTCAATTTTCTAAAAGAACTGGCCTGCTAAGAATTCCTAGCACACTGCTCAAAGTGTGCTAAATTTGTACCTGAAACCCCGAGGGATGCCAAGTCTCATGTGATGAACATACACACACACACACACACACACACACACGATGAGTTAAATCTAAGAATATTTACATTACAGAATGAATCAGTTGTGAGGCCCTTGTGATTAGATTATTGTGAATTTCAGATCCCCAACCAGGAAAGTTTAATTTCAGAGCTTCTTTTTCCCTCTTAGCAAGTGGCTTAGGCTTACTCGGGATGTACTAAGAAAATAAACAATTTTTAGATTTTAAATGGCCGAAAGAGAAGATTTAAAAACACACATTTTAATCTAGAAGCATAAAGTTTGAAATTTTATTTGGGAATATATTTGAACAGGTAAAATTTTAATTTAAAAATTGGTAAACTTGAATTTTAATCTGACCTGAATTTTAATCTAACCCTCATGGAATTACGCTCACTCACTACTCCATGTCATTTAATCCTCTATTTTTATGGAAGGCTTATGTTATGGCAAAAGAAAAAAAGTAGATATGGCTCCTCTAATCCCTTCTGGCAGCTAAATGTATGTATTTTTTTTTTTTTTAAATATCTGTTAACAGAAACGTCTCAGTTGGACAAACAATCAATCATCTAAGGCTTTCTCCCATGTAAAACCCTCCCAGCTCTCCCCAACCAAAGAGATGAAAGAAGTTCTACATGACACTGCTTGCTGGGACCTCATGTCATCCCCTAGTCCTGCTCTGGCTTCTAGGTGAGTCCTGTAGGACAGTATACTCAGGCAGAGAGAAGAATCTCTGGGCATCACATATAGCAATTTAGCAGGGTCTCAGGATTGAGCTTAAGGGGGATAATACATTTGTCTGAACTGTTTCACCCATGGTTTTAGCCCTAACCTCTGGGCGGTCTGGTCTGAGCCTTGGTTGGCAACTTTTGGTGTAAATCCTAAGTGGTCCTCTGCAACCTCTGACGTGCATGCCATTTCTCCCATGCCTGGTCTGTCTTGAACTGTCTTTGGTGTTTCTCCAGCCACAACCTTCATCTCCATCTGGAAACTTATTCTAATTTCTCTGAAGTATTTGCCTGTCTTGCTCCCCTTTCCAGCAGTTTCACAAATAAGGAGCCATACTACCTGTTAAGATGGGGAGAAGAAAGGCCACCTGTGCGGGTCAGCAAAGAACAGCAACAGGGCCAGCAAAGACCTCCAGTGTCCAGGGGTCTGGAGGGATCTAACTCTGGCCCCAGGTCCCCTTGTCTTTTCACATCTTTTAATGGGATGATCTTGCAAATGAAATTCCGCTGGGCATTTAAACCCGGCAGTGCCCCAAGCCATTGTCATTACCCAGATGCCTATGCCTTGCCCAGGAATGCCATGCAGGTCTGTTGGGCACCTATCCCTGCATGCTATCTTTGCTGTGAGGCCAGGAGAAAGTCCTAGAACCATTCCTGTATCTTCTGCCATACACAGAGGGAACGTTGTCCCCTGATGTGATGTTTCTAAAGCCAACTAGCTGTGTATCTCTACAAGTTCCTGCAACCTTCCCAACCTCCTCAGGGGAGTTTATCTTGGACTTTTCATTTCTGTTCATTAGAGCAATACACACCTCAAAGGCTGTTGGTAAGAGCTACTGAAGTGGACCCCCAGTGGACCCCCAGTACCTGTGACTGTGTCCATGAAAGGCTGTGTGGGGGGGCCTGCCACTTCATTCCAGCTGGTCTCACTGAATGCTGGACATTAGAGACTCCTCTAGAAGAAAACCTGTGTGATCCTGCATTTACAGCAAGTCTGACTTGGTATTTGTGGGCCCCTCCTACACCCTAGCAGTTGTCAGGGCGCACATGTGAGGCATGCGGTCAAGACAACCCTTCCACCTCACTGAGCAGGCAAATTAGTTTAACATGCGGGTTGATGGCATCCATGCTTCAGTTCCTTTAGATGTAGGTCTAACTGCTGAGGCACCAGAGGTGCAGCCTAACATGCAGGCTTCCAAAGGACTTAGCAGGAAAGTGCTTACAGACTCTTGAACTCTTTGCCCACATCAAGGGCACATAAAAAATTGAAGAGAGTAGAGACAGAGAGGGAGGGTCAGTGAAATGGACTTTTGGAAAGTGGTGTTGGTGAGCTGGGAGTCTGATGCCAGCCAAAGGGCAAGGACTCCTCTCATCTCAAACCTGATAAAAAGGACTTCAAGACCCTGGACAGCTATCGATGGACAGAAGAAGAGGGGCCCTAGACCACTGGGTCACAGCAGTCTGGGGTCAACTCTGGCCTGGGGAGTTAACCTAAACATGCGGGGGCCAACAGCTTTGGTTGTGAGCAAAGGCGGAGGCTGTTGGTTGAGTCAAGGTGACACTCACAGACTTGGTCAGGCTAAGAACACCTTTCTTGTGCACCAAATGTAGGTCACAGCATAGTGAGAACTCCTAGAATACAGGACAATGCAACCCAAACCTTAATGCCCTCTTAGCCCCACATCTGCCTTAAGGAGGATGTTTCCAATAATATGGATAACAATAACGACAACCAGAAAAGTCTGTAGGTTTGAGGTCTGCTGGGCTCACAGGCTCATCCATTGCTCATCCTTCAATTTTCCCCTCTGTCCAAGGCTGAGTCTGATGTTCATCACAATTTTTCAGGGTCAACTGTAGATCCATCTCTCCTTAAGCCATTGCTGCTGCCTCTGGCCCCCTGGGCTGCATACAGCACCTGAGGGCTGCTGCAGTCCTACTTGTGACTTAGCTGGAGAGCCTGTGCCTGCTGATGTTAACCAACCAGGGTCTGTTGCGCTCTGGTGCTAGTCACAGGGGGAATGAGGTGTCCTCTATTAATGTTCCACAGCTCTTTTATAACTTCTAAAGTGGGAACATCATTCCCTCAGTCTTCTGTGACTCCCTGAGGATGCTGAAACCATGAAGAAATTTGGGTGGAGCTAGACGGGGTCTTACCCATGAATCTCATGCATATGTAAAAATAGATATATTTTAAAGATATTATTTTACTCATTAATCGATGAGGGAATCAGGCAGTCATTATAACCTGCCGAACATACATATTTATAGATAAATAATATTGAAATAAAAACTGGTTTTCCCACTGGAGGTAGAGAGATCAACCAGACCCCTATCAGACAGAGCAGGATTTCCATGTTTATGGGGATCAGTTTGCATTGATATCAAGTACTTGTAACTTAATAGATTATGAAACAGCTCAAAGAGACAATAAAAGATTAGAATCTGATAAATTGCAGGGCTATCCTTTAGATAAGGCCTGTTTTCCATTGAAGTACAATTCTTTCTACAAACTCCAAAGCATCTCTTTCCTTTGACAGCCATACAAGACCCTGGGGAACCATTCACATTGGGACAACCCCATAAACAGTTTTTTCCTTGTTTCTCACAAGGCCATTTGGTGGCCTGTGTTGTGGTTCAGAAAACAACACCCCAAATAAGTGCAAGAAACAGCCTCAAGGTTGGGAGGCAGAGGCTGGTGGATTACCTGAGCGCATGAGTTCCAGACCAGCCTGAGCCAGAGTGAGACTCCTTCTCTGAAAAATAGTGGGGGCCGGGCATGGTGGCTCATGCCTGTAATCCTAGCACTCTGGGAGGTGGAGGTGGGTGAACAGCTTAAGCTCATGAATTCAAGACCAGCCTGAGCAAAAACAAAACCCTGTCTCTACTAAAAATAGAAAAACTGAGGCAAGAGGATTACTTGAGCCCAGGAGTCAGAGATTGCTGGGAGCTACATCACACTCTACCCAGGGTGATAGCTTGAGACCCAGACTGTAGTCCCAGCTACTTGGGAGGCTGAGGCAAGAGAATTGCTTGAGCCCAAGAGTTTGAGGTTTCTGTGAGTTGTGACACAATGGCACTCTACCAAGGGCAACGAAGTGAGACTCTGTATACACAGAAAAAGAAAGAAAGAGAGAGAGAAAGAGAGAAAGAAAGAGTGAGTCTCAAGGGCTTTGACTACCCCTCCTCCCTTGTTTCCTATCTCTCCCAAAGCACAGGAGACGCGGTTTCCTTATCATTGCTTCTTGGATATTTCTTTATATTGGTTGTATTAGTCTGCTCAGATGATCAGTCTCGGTGGCTTAAACAATAGAAATTTGTGGCTTGGTGCCTGTGGCTCAAGCGGCTAAGGCGCCAGCCACGTACACCTGAGGTGGTGGGTTCGAATCCCCAGCCTGGACCCGCCAAACAACAATGATGGCTGCAACCAAAAAAAAAAAAAAATGGCCGGGCGTTGTGGCGGGCGCCTGTAGTCCCAGCAACTTGGGAGGCGGAGGCAGGAGACTCACTTGAGCCCAGGAGTTGGAGGTTGCTATGAGCTGTGATGCCATGGCACTCTACCCAGGGGGATAGCTT
>CAUYQV010070846.1:0-21361 GCA_963574575.1 Galagoides demidoff
TGGTCACTGGATAAGTGGTTAAAAGAAAGAATGTTTTGTCCTGGTACAGGTTGCCATCCACTGAATCAGTTTCCTATCTGCTATTATAGATCATGGTCCAGAGCTTAAAAAATACTCATTCAAGGCTCGGCGCCAGCCACATACACCTAAGGTGGTGGGTTCGAATCCCCAGCCTGGGCCCGCCAAACAACAATGATGGCTGTAACCAAAAAATAGCCAGGCGTTGTGGCGGGCGCCTGTGGTCCCAGCTACTTGGGAGGCTGAGGCAGGAGACTCGCTTGAGCCCAGGAGTTGGAGGTTGCTATGAGCTGTGATGCCATGGCACTCTACCCAGGGAGATAGCTTGAGGCTCCGTTTCAAAAAAAAAAAACAAAACAAAACTCATTCAAGGAATAAAGGGAAAACTTTGGTCATAAATTCATTCATTCAATACCTATTAGTATAGACTGCTTTT
This sequence comes from Galagoides demidoff, assembly GCA_963574575.1. Classification (NCBI taxonomy): domain Eukaryota; kingdom Metazoa; phylum Chordata; class Mammalia; order Primates; family Galagidae; genus Galagoides; species Galagoides demidoff. The sequence continues at coordinate 455 of CAUYQV010070846.1, forward strand.
TTTTTTTTTTTTTAAAGACTGATATTTTTAGTATATGGTAGTACTACTACAACCTCTTATTCTTGATTTCATGGGCTTGGAATATTTATTAAAAAGCTACTCATAACTAGGAAAAAATTACTTTAAAAATAGTATGTATTAGAAGTACTCTTAAAATATAACAAGGAAGCGCTGACCTAAATAAATTTAAATGTAATTGTTGCTCATCTGTAGAGCACTTGTCGTTTACAGGCCTTCTTCCTATACAGTGACTTGTTTATACTATTACCAAAGCACTCACGTGCTTGGTGAAACAGGCAGGGACCCAAGACTCTGACCAACAGTGTCCCCCTCTCAGGCGCAGATCTTTTGCTTCAAGTAGAATCTCAAGGCAGAGATTCCTGAGGTAACTCCATTGGTCTAGAAAGAAGATTCAAAACCCAGCACTTTGCGTTGTTCTTGCTAGAATTCTCTTCAATTTTTATATCCCTTATAATACCGATCCCAGAATCTTGCTAAGAGTTCAGTACCTAATGGATATTTGATTATGCTGAAGGCCTCACAAGAATGAGCGTGGCTTCCGTGAGAATGAACAGAACTGGTCTTTCCTCTTTCTGCCTTTCCAAACTGATCCCCCCCACCCCACCTGCCTCCTTACTGAAAATTTGTGTATTTTGATGGAGAGGGGATAACATTTAGCATGCAGAATAGTCGATTAAAGTGAGATATGGAATTCAGTAATAGAAATTGCATGAACAGTTCCTTGATCAAGAAGCAACATCTACTTTTATATTTCAGTAAACCAAAATCATGTTCATTTCATCGTTGTGTATAAAGCTGAGACTCCCATGACCATGCCAACCCTGATTTTGGTTAGTAGGAATATTTTTTTATTTAAATTAAAGTCATATTTTCTTCAATGTTTTCAGTGCAAGTGGTGGCCTTGATAATGAAACACATTTCCTCAACAACACTTTATTGGAGTATGTCGATTTGACTAGACAACTCCTGGAAGCAGAAAATGAAAAAGACTCCGACACACTGAAGGATATCCGATGCCATTTTAGTGCCTTAGTGGCGAATATCATTCAGAATGTTCCAGGTATTATTTTCTGTTTCTTGAAGCATTACTGAGTATCTAAAGCAGTGGTTCTCAACCTGTGGGTCATGACCCCTTTTTAACAATGAAAATACATTGTGGCATTAGGAAGGTTGAGAACCACTGACCTAAGGGATTGTCATATTTTTTTCTTCTCGTGAGGTTTTGTAATCTGAGTTGATAAAGCAATTTGTGAACATGTAGGAGAATATGTCAGCATGACATGGATGGCTGGGATTTGTTTACCTCTCTGTTGGTGTAAATGACTAGAAATTAAGAAGCTCACTGGTGGCCAGGCATGATGGCTCGCGCCTGTAATCCCAGCACTCTGGGAGGCCGGGGCGGTGGATCACCTGAGCTCAGGAGTTCAAGATGGGCCTCAGCAAGAGGCTGGAAAAAAAACAAACAAACAGCCAGGCATTGTGGCAGGCACCCATAATCCCAGCTGCTTGGGAGGCTGAGGCAAGAGAATTGCTTGAGCCCAAGAGTTTGAGGTTGCTGTGAGCTGTGACGCCACGGCACTTTACCAAGGGGCAGGAAAAAGCCAGCATAGGTTTTCAGCAATAATCAAGACATGGGCACAAAAATCTGAGGAAATCAGTAGAATAAGCTCTTTGGAGAAACTTGTCATGGGCACAAAAATCTGAGGAAATCAGTAGAATAAGCCTTTTGGAGAAACTTGTCAGATGCAGTGAGTGGAGAATGTAATACTCCAAATAACCAAGAATAAAATTAACAAAATACTTCGGAGTAATGGGGGAGCAGTGTCGGTCATAGACGTAAAAGGCAGTGAGGACACGGTGCTGTGAGTTGGGTCACTTCATGTGTGATAATAACGTGTGTCTGTTACTGAGCAGGCACCAGTGTGGGCCTAGAAGATGATACACGTAGCTGCATTTTAAAAAGTTGTAAACTGCAAGTCTAAGACAAAAATAAGACTATGCCTTTGGAATACAGTGTAAATGCAAAGGTTACTTTTTCTCTGCAAAAAATATAATAAAGTTATGTCGCTACGGATATGCAAACTGTTGATGTTTAAAGAGCATGGCTGGTATTTTATAACAGAATAATTTGAGCACTTAGTTAGGTTTGTTAGTGCTAGAGGTCTGCTTTTATCTTTGGAAAGAATATGATGCTATTTAAAGGAAGAGAGCATCCCCCAATTTATTGACGAGAAGTTTACTAATGCAAAGATATGGTTTAGTTTACTAATAAACACTTTCCTACAACTTCCACATTGGTTTATTGTGAGACTGTTGAGTTTCTCTGACAAGGATTGATGCAGAGAAATTGCAGTCAAATTTCAAAATGGAAAAAAAGAATCCTTGGAGAGCTTTAAAATGGTTGGTTTTCAAATTCTTTCTTAAAGCCCTGAGGTTCTCAGGTGCTGCCAGCAGGAGGCAGTAGAATGGGTTTGGGCATCAGCTCTCGTCCTGACATAGATCAGCTCTCCTTTTATCTGTTTTGTGTATCAAGACCCCTTGTAAGGTTCCCTTTATAAAGGCATCTTTGGGCTGAAAAAAATAATCGGTTTAAAAATACTCATTTAGTCCAAAGCCCTTACTTACCAGTGACCCAAGAGCCAGGGGTGAGTCTGTGTTCTGTCTTGGCCAAGCTCACCACAAGGTCAGTGTCGGCCTGGGGGACTCACCACATGGCCAGTGTCGGCCCCGGGGGCTCAGCACGTGGCCAGTGTCAGCCCAGGGGACTCACCACATGGCCAGTGTCAGCCCCGGGGACTCACCACATGGCCAGTGTTGGCCTGGGGGGCTCAGCACATGGCCAGTGTTGGCCCAGGAGGTTCACCATATAGCCAGTGTCAGCCTGGGGGGCTCACCACATGGCCAGTGTCAGCCCGGGGGGGCTCACCATATGGCCAGTGTCAGCCCTGGGGGCTCACCACATGGCCAGTGTCTGCCAGGTGAAGCAGGCTCCTGACACCCGCTCCTGCCTGTGTGGGGAGCTGCTCGGTCTCCGGTCAGGCAGCCTGGGTTCTTTGAGTTGCATAGATGTATAAAGCATGTGATATCTGTTAGTTATCATGGAGGTTTCTAGTAGTTTAAAATGAAAACCTTTGCTTTCTTTTTTAGAGCCAGTAAGTTGGCATACATGTTAAAGTAAAAAGAACTGGAGATGATTTCTTTGCGTCTGTCCTTTTTTCTCATTCGCAGTGCACCAGAGGAGAAGTATCTTCCCCCAGCAGAGCCTTCGTCACAGCCTGTTCATGCTGTTCAGTCACTGGGCGGGTCCCTTCAGCATCATGTTTACACCCTTGGACAGATACAGTGATAGAAATATGCAAATTAACAGACATCAGTACTGTGCACTAAAGGTATTTACTTAGACACCCAATTTATTTTCTCTTAAGAACAGAGATACATATTCTTATGTCTCAGTCACTGGTATTATAATAAGGACAAGGATTTCTTCAGAGTACCTGAGAGTATTAAAATATATATCTGTCTGCCATATTCAAACACTTGTCTTGTAAGTCTGTTTAAAATTACGGAATCTGGCTCAGCGCCTGTGGCTCAATTGGCTAAGGCACCAGCCATGTACACCTAAGGTGATGGGTTCGAATCCCTAGCCCAGGTCCGCCAAACAACCCGGGCTGCAACCAAAAATATGGCTGGGCGTTGTGGCGGGCGCCTGTGGTCCCAGCTACTTGGGAGGCAGAGGCAGGAGACTCGCTTGAGCCCAGGAGTTGGAGGTTGCTGTGAGCTGTGATGCCACGGCACTCTACCCAAGGGGATAGCTTGAGGCTCCATCTCAAAATAAAAAAAATAAAATAAAATAAAAGTACGGAATCTACCAACATTTGATCATTTATTTTCTCAAAGAATTGAGGATTGCCTCAAGGAAATACCTACCTTTATTCCTGCTTAAGTGCCTTCTTGGGGTCTCTCTCTTTTCTCTTCCAGTGTTTTTTAAGCTCCATGTCTAATTTGGTGTTTTGACATTTACTTAGTTGTAATAAGTTTCTTAGTTTAAAAAAATTACTATCATACTATTTTTTTGTGACCAAAAAAATGTATTGTGGCTGGATAAGCATGAGTAAAAACATCTTGCCTGTTCTCATTAAGCAGCTGAGAGTTTAACCTCTTGAATTTTTAAAATTTAATTCTAATGCTACTGTTTGAAGGCTATGTCTGCTGTGCTGTGTTGTGGCCCTGTCGCAGACAATGTGGGCTTATCATCAGATGGCTATTTGTACAAGTGGCTCGATAACATTTTGGACTCTCTGGACAAAAAGGTAATTATGACAATTTCCTTAAAAATTCATACTAAATCATCATTGCGTGATTTGGATTTAATGTATGGTACACATACATTTTCAAAAAAATAAGATAGGTTAGAATTGTATGCCAAAGCTTATTATGTAAAGTTGAATAGGATACTTTAACATAGACAGTCCCCCAGTTGCAAACATCTAACTAATGTACAACTCATACTTAAGAACAGAGGTTATTACAGATGACTGGTAAATGTACCTATTCCAACTTACATACAAGTTCAGCTTAAGAACAGACCTATAAAACCAATCTCATTTGTAACCCAGGGATGGCCTGTATAAGAAAATTCTTACTTATTCATTTGAATAATTTTAATTTCACTTTTATAGGATTAATACAGTGGTGTGTATAGATTTCTCAATAGGGTTTTAAGTCAATAAATAAAATGTTATCATAGAATATATTGAGCACCATGAAAGAAATGTTATTTGCTACATTTAATTTCTTTTTGCTTTTCTTTCTTTTTCTTTTTTTTTCAGCCCTTTGCAATTAAACCTCCTTTCTTGCCCTCTTGACTCTCAACTGTTCACACATAGACTTCACAATTTAAAATAAGCCTCACATTTTTTCCTCTTCAAAATAATATTTCTGTTGAGTTATCAAAAACACGAATAAAGCTTGATAAAAATAATGGGAGAGGTTAATAACTCATTTTTCTGAAAGCACTTAATCGCTGTTAACCACTATTCATATTCATCAGCTGCCTTTGGGGCTCTGCTGGAATCATAACTAAAGAGTCTTATGTAAAAAAATGAGAGGCCAAGTATAATCCATCCATGTTATTTTTTTCTGCTGGCTCAATAAACCGAGAAAAAGATGAGCAAAAGGAGATGGAATTTTCCGATTAAATACGCACACTATGTTACTTTAGTAAAAAAGAGTAGGGAAATAGACAGGTGGTATGTAACTTTGTCTCTCCTGGGTCACTTTGCCCCCTCCACTTAGGTCCATCAGTTGGGCTGCGAAGCAGTTACGTTGTTGCTGGAGCTGAACCCTGATCAGAGCAACCTGATGTACTGGGCTGTGGATCGCTGCTACACGGGCTCCAAGAGGGTGGCAGCCGGCTGCTTTAAAGCGATAGCTAATGTGTTCCAGAACAGGTACTCCAGTTACTGCCTTTCATGTTCTAGTTAGGTGGGCTGTTTGTTTGCTTGTTCTGTTCTTTTTTTAAAAACAGAGTCCCAAGCTGTTGCCCTGGGTAGAGTGCCATGGCATCACTGCTCATAGCAACCTCAAACTCTTGGGTTTAAGCGATTCTCTTGCCTCAGCCTCCCAAGTAGCTGGGACTACAGGTGCCCACCACTATGCCCGGCTTTTTTTTTTTTTTTTTTTGGTTGTAGCTGCCAGTTGTTTGGCAGGCCCAGGCTGGATTCAAACCCACCAGCTCTGGCAAATGTGGCCGGTGCCCTTAGCCACCAAGCTATAGGCACCAAGCCTATTTGTTTTGTTCTTAAAGAAACATTTTCCTGTTGAATTCAGATATACTGAGAAACTGGTAAAGTCAGCCCTACGTGTCCTGGGGAGACTGGTTCAAGCAGCGCCTCACACACCCATATCCCGGGTGATCAAGCTCCTTTTATAAAATGGCACAGCACTTACATCTCCCCCACACATCCTCCCGTGAACTTTAAATATCTCCAGATCACTTTCAATACTTAATGTAAATGTAAATGCTCTGTAAATAGTTGTTATAAATACATTGTGTAGGGAATAATGACAAGGAAAAATGTCTGTACACGTTCAGTAGAGATAGTTTGTTTTTGTTTTCTATTTTCAGAGATGGGGTCTCTCTCGGTTGCCCAGGCTAAAGTGCAGTGGTGTTATCATGGTTCACTGCAACCTGCAGCTCCCAGGTTCAACCAGCCATCCTGCCTCAGCTTTCCGTGCCACCATGCTTAGCTGATTTTTCAATTTTTTCGTAGAGATGGGATTTCACTATGTTGCTCAGGCTGGTCTTGAACTCCTGACCTCAAGTGATCCTTCCGCCTCCACTTCCCACAGTGCTCGTATTATAGGTGTGAGCCACCACACCTGGCCCACATTCAGCTCATTCCAAATATTTTTCTATCCATGATTGGTTGAATCCACAGATGTAGAAACCCATGGATACAGAGGGTCAACTTGCTTTTCTTAAGCGCTCATAAAATTTAACTAAAATAAGGGTCATGATCACCAGGCATCTATCACTGTGCTTTTTTCCTTAAATTGCCACTCCCAGGCTTAGAAGGTGGACTCATGCTACAGCCCCGCCCCTTGCCTGCTGTGTCAATTAACTGGTTAAAAGCGTCTAAACTTGTAATGTAAAATTTATTCCTAGGGATTATCAGTGTGACACAGTGATGCTGTTAAATCTGATACTGTTTAAAGCAGCTGATTCATCCAGAAGTATCTACGAAGTTGCTATGCAACTTTTACAGGTTTGTAAACACATGCTAATTAAAATTTTTTTACTCAGGATTTAATGAAGCCCAATAATTCTTGTCATTAAAGCTGACTAATATTAGTATTTTTAGCTTTATTTTTAATAGTGAAGTTATAATATCAAGTCTTGGTTATTAAAAATAGAAGACAATGATAATATAGATATTTAAAACTATAACTAATACAAACTGTTCAGAAGTATATTGTCAGGATTGTGTGTGTGTGTATAAGGGTACTTAAAAATATTGAACGGTTAATGTCTATATGTGCATGGGTTGCTAGTCAAATGAGAATAATGTGAGTCAAAGATTTTTTTTTGAGAGTCGTGTGAAAGTAATTAGCTCTTTTGATATCCTCATGTAACTTTTATTTATTAGATCTAAGAAAAATAGCATAGAAAGTGGACTTACTAAGCATGGGTTTATTTTCAGAGCACGTTACTACCTCGATTGTTGGTGTTAAACGCGAGGAATAAGCAGTCTTTTGCAAACATATCCTAGGATTAGTAATTAACATTTGAAATACTTAGTAATATACATGACCGTATGATTTTTAAGCTGGAATATTTTGAGGGAGAAGTTTTTTTCTCTGTTTGTTTTGTCTTTAAATTATAGCTGAACTTCATAGGACCCATAAAATCTTAACTAAGTTGATGGAATTGCACTCCCATAGATTCTGGAACCGAAGATGTTTCGCTATGCTCACAAATTGGAGGTTCAGAGAACAGACGGGGTCCTGAGCCAGCTGTCGCCTCTGCCACATCTGTATTCTGTTTCTTACTATCAGTTGTCCGAGGAATTAGCCAGGGCGTATCCTGAGCTAACGCTCGCCATATTCTCAGGTACAATGGATGGACTGGGTTGTAGTTTCTCTTCTGCAATCATTTCTGAAAAGCTATCTTTAGAAAACTTTAAATATGTATATTAAATTTTGAGGTTAAATCAGAACGAGACAACCTGTCTTTACGGAGGAGAGTTTTTCTCTTACTGAGAACTCTCCGCGCTGCTCTAACGCGATGTTGAGTTTTCCTGTCAGTGGAGCCCTCACAGGGCTTTATATCTGGACTGCCCTTCTCGCCTTGCTGGAAAAGAAGAGGAGGGGACTTTCATGTGTGATTTTAAAATATTTCTTTAGTTGACATAGAACTTCCTAAATGCATTTTATATTGTGCATTGGCCTGTCTTTAAAATGTGTTATAAAAACGGTCAGGGATAAATGCACAAGTACCTTCCTGTAAGTGGAGCTTCTGAGCACTAACGCCACACCCAGCTATTTTTGCTTAGAGACAGGATCACTCTCTTGCTCTGGCTGGACCTGAATTCTTGGCCTCAAGCGATCCTCCCGCCTGGGCTCCCAGGATGCTGGGATTCAGTTGTGGGCCGCCTGTCTTAAGTGTTAGCTCCAGGACTTCATCCTGGGCCGCTGCCTCACACAATCCCATCTTTGGGGGGAGGTTAGGCCACTACTGTGGCCTCAACTCCCCGCCCCCACGGACCTTTCCTCTTGGTCAGAATCTCATCATTCAGCTACTTCCCAGGTCTTACGTTTTGTACCAGTGGGAATAAAATTGATGTGTTAATAGGAGGAATCTCTGTGAAGGGTTAGAGTTGAGTGTCCAGTGTCTCAGACTGAGCACTTCCTTGGCATCATACTAGACCTGCACAATAACTTCAGGCGGCAACTGGTGTTATGACCCTCTTTTTACAGAATGAAAGTCGGGGACTGGAAGTTGACAAGGTGACCTAGTCAGGCAGTCTAAGTGTGGTAGAGCTGGGGGATTGGAACCCAGAGTTCTGAGTTCCAGAGGGTCCAAGAGCCAAGTTCTAAATTACTCCTTCTAATGAGTAAATAAGTACAAGGCCTATGGGGGAAGGGACAGCAGAGGGGAAGGAGGATTTTCATTTACAGTGTTACGTGGGGATTAGACGGCGTGTAAATGAGGAATTAGTGTGTTATGTGGAATTAATGTGTGAGTGAGGCTCACGGGCTTTGGAATCAACCTCGTGTTTGGACTGGCCCCTGACAAATCACTGATGCTGCCCGCCTCACCTGTCTGTCCTAGGGGTAAAGGAGGTGAATGCAAAAGTGTCAGGCTCGTCCCAGGACTCACCTGCTCAGAGCCAGGAGAGCTGAGGTTGCTAAAGAGTCGGCTGGATCTGTGTGAAGATTATCTTTTATCTTTAGGTCATATTTGTTTGTTTACTGTAATTAAAAACACATGAAATTTGCCTTCTTAATTATTTTTAAGGGTGTGGTTCCACAGTGTTAAGTACCTTCACGGTGTCGTGAAACAGATCCCTAGAGCTTCGTCTTGCAGGGCTGAAACTCTGTACCCACTGACAACAGCCTCCCTCCTCCCCCTCCTGCCACCCCTGGTAATTCCCATCCTGCTGTCTGTTTCCGTGAATTTGGCTGCTTCAGATGCTCCACAGGAGTGGAATCCTACAGCTTCTTTGTGACTGGCTTAGTTCACTGAGCGTGATGCCTTCCGGGGTCACCCGCGTGGTAGCATGTGACAGGGCTGACTTTCCTTCTTCTCCCGGTCTCTTTAAGGCTTGTGTAGTGTCCCACAGCAGGCGTGTATTACAGTGAGTTCCTTAATTTGTCTGGGGTGGACATCTGGGTTGCTTCCACCTACCTCTTAGCCGTTCTGAATATTGCTGTTATGAACAAGGATGTGCAGTGTCTTTTTGAGTCTCTGCTTTCAATCCTCGTAGGTTTGATATATCCAGAAGTAGGATGTCTGGGGTCATATGGTGGCTGTCCATTTCCCTTATGATGGCACTGAGGTGACATCTCTGTATGTGTGTATGTATTTCACATGTCTATTTATTTAGTTAGTTAGTTTTGAGACAGAGTCTGAAGCTATCACCTTGGGTAGAGTGCTATGGTGTCATAGCTCACAGCAACTTCCAACTCTTGGGCTCAAGCAATCCTCTTGCCTCAGTTTTTCTATTTTTAGTAGAGACAGGGTCTCACTCTTAACTCAGCCTGGTCTTGAACCCACCTTGGCCTTCCAGAGTGCTAGGATTACAGGTGTGAGCCACTGCATCCCACTTTGGTGACATGTATTGAAAACAAAGATAGTACTCATAATTGGGAAGGGCCTGGATAAGGAAAAGATGTTGACATTAATTATGGATCAAAGAAGAGCAACACTGCACCATCCTGTCACTCTGCCTGTCTCTCCCTGCAGAGGTGAGCCAGGGGATCCAGACGATCCTCTCACTCTGCCCATCTCTCCCTGCAGAGGTGAGCCAGCGGATCCAGACAGCCCACCCCGCCGGGCGCCAGGCCATGCTGCACTACCTGCTGCCGTGGGTGAACAACATCGAGCTGGTGGATCTAAAACCTTTGCCCACGTCCAAGCGACACGAGGAAGAGGAAGATGATTCGTTGAAAGATCGAGAACTCATGGTGACTAGCAGGCGCTGGTTACGGGGAGAAGGCTGGGGGTCCCCACAGGCCACTGCGATGGTTTTGAACAATCTGATGTATATGACAGCAAAGGTAAATTGGGTTTTGTGTTTGTCGTTGCTGCCAGAATCATTGAGTTAGGAAGAATAAACGTGGTGAGAAACTGGTGAAGAAATCAGATGACCCAGTGATAATGGGACAGAATGCCTTGTGATTTCCTTATTTTAAAACAATTTCTCACTACATACAAAGTTTCTTTTTTTAAAGTAAATCATACATGGTTAAGGATATTTATCTTAGATGTGTTTAAAGAAATGCTTGTCCTTTTAAAGTGTGGGAAAGATTACAGCTGTCCATGAAAACATTATTGTCTAACATTTTGTGGTGTAGCAAGTTTGGTTTGTAATCGATGGTTATTGCTGAAATACCTCTAGTACGGCGATGAGCTGGCCTGGTCAGAGGTGGAGAACGTGTGGACCACACTTGCAGACGGCTGGCCGAAAAACCTGAAGATAATTTTGCACTTTTTGATCAGCATTTGTGGGGTGAACAGTGAACCAAGCCTCTTGCCTTACGTACGTATTCAAGTCCACTTAGCTTTTTCAAAAAAACATCTGTTTACCAACGTTATGTTAATATATGGGCAACAGTGCCGAACAGAGGCAAGACAGAGAGATGAGAATAGTCAGGAGATAGCAGCGTGTGGATTTATTCACTAATTCATTCAACAGATGTTATCCGGCATGGTTACAGGAGGAACTGGAAATTACAATGCAGGGGGAGACATGGAGCTTATTCTTTAAACCTGTACCTGATTTATTTAATGAGCAGATCAGTACGTTTTTAACACACGGTTGTGATAAGGGCTGCAAAGGAAAATCGCAAAGCACTAAGAGCGAATAACCTGGAGCCACAGTGGTCTGGTAGGATGTGAGACGCCGTGGAGAGATGTGACACCGAAGCCCAGTCGGCACAGTTGGGGGTGTTTCTAGTCTTTGCCAGGCGGGAGCTGGCATTTGGGTGTGAGAGCTCGGCGCCTGCGGGACTGGGCCTCAGGCTTTGGCACAAGGAAAAGCGTGGCGAGAGTTGTAGAACGAGGAAGGTGGCATCTTTGCCATCTAGGGAAGCAAGCATCTAAATGGCACTGCAGCTGTCAGACGTGAGGATTAAATTGAACAGACACACACGCATGTGCATCTGGAAGCATGCGTGCAGAGATGTCAGTTAGACGTGGCAACCCCAGAGCGTGTTCCATGGAAGACTAACGCTACCGAGTGCTACTTTGACATTTCTTCCATGTCCTACTTTAAACAAACCACTTAGTCTCTTTGTTTTACCCAGTGTTTCTGTGAGTTCACTTGGTCACTGACCGTACCATTGGCCAAGTCTGTAACAGGAGTAGAATCTCTGAGAAGCTCTTAGGGGACAGTAGGTCCAAGGTGCAGGACGTGAGCCCAGGTTGCCTGTCTGACCACAGCTCCCAGCGCTGCCCTGCTGCTCCCGGTTCCCTCCCCTGGCACTCTCTTCCCTTCCCTTCCCCTGATGGCACAGAGCTCACTCCCTGGCTTGGCCTGGGTCAGACCCTCCCTCAGGTGTCAGTTCTCCTGGGACCTTGCTGCCCCTCCCACCGACACCTGCAGGTGAGCACACTCTCCTTTCCCCTTTCCCTGCTTTGTTGACCTTTAGGGCACTTAATCATCACTGAACAGAGTTTCTATTTTATGTATTTGTCTCGTTCTTTTTGTCTCAACCCACTACATTCTAAGCTCCTTAAGAGCAGGAGTTTCTCTGGGTGTGGTTCTTTGCTGTGTTCTGAGTGCCTAGACTAGTACCTGGCATGTAGAAAGTGAATGAGTGAGGTGGGGCCAGAAGGTGAAAAGCATGGGCTTATAATTTTAAGAGACCACTGTGAAATCTGGGGAGCAGTCATTTACTAGGAACTTAAAAGGAGTCATGTTTCACGTCAATAACAATAATTTCTTGGTTATTATTTCCGTAAGCACCTATGGTGCATTATTTTATTCTCATTATAAATCTCTGAGTTTGGCTCAGCGCTTGTGGCTCAAGTGGCTAAGGCACCAGCCACATATACCTAAGGTGGCGGGTTCGAATCCAGCCCGGGCCACCAAAACAATAATAACGGCTGCAACCAAAAAAAAGCTCGGCATTGTGGCGGGTGCCTGTGGTCCCAGCTACTTGGGAGGTTGAGGCAAGAGACTCGCTTGAGCCCAGGAGTTGGAGGTTGCTATAAGCTGTGATGCCATGGCACTCTACCCAGGAGGATAGCTTGAGGCTTAGTCTCAAAAAAAATAAAAATAAATAAATCTCTGAGTTTGATAAGATGGCTATAGTTTTATAGATGGATAAATCAAGGCAGAGAGAACAGTAACTGCCTTGATATCCCGTAGCCGTTCACAGCATGGAGCTGGACTTCTAGCCCAGATCTATGTGTGGCAAGTCAGTGGGCCCCCTTCTAGAAGGGTGGAGTGGGTGGCAGGTAGGGCTTTGAGACTTGCTAGGACTAGGATTGGGATTGTCGCTTAGGCCAAGGGGAACCACAGAGGCAGAAATACACGTGCCTGTTCAGAGGTGGATAAAGTGCTCTTTATTTGAAGTGCTCTTTAATAAGAAGTCATCTTTGAAGATTTGTCCTCATTTGTTTGTGTGCGTACAAATCATATAGGGACCTTGTTCTGTTTCCGGAGGTTGGTCCGGCCTGAGATGCTGTATTTCTAGCAAACTCCAGACATGATGCTTATCTTGTCAGGACCACATTTTCAGTAGTCAGGATTAAAGTAGTGAGGAAAAAGAGGCTGAAATATCTTACTGAGTAGTGAGTTATTTCAACAACGCCCATTACTAAAGCATAAGTAATACGTTTTATTAAAATGATGTTTTCCACTTAATTCACACTGTGTACCAGCTGCTGAAAAGCACATTACAAACCTTAACTGGTATCATCGTCCTAATGGCTCTAGGAAGCAGGTGCTATTATGGCTCCCATTTTGCAGATGAGAAAACTGAGTAAATTTCCAGAATATATTAGCTAGTAAACGGTGGTAGATCCACATTCCTGGCCCAGCAGAGTACTTGAGTTCTGGTCCCTGGCTCTTAATGACTACTCTTGTTGAATATAGGGATTGCGGAAGGCAGAATAAAAGATAAATTTTGGGTTTGAAGGCTGACTGACTAAAAAATCAGAGGAGAATCTAAGAATGATATATATTATTTAATTTAATTTATTTGTTTATTTTGGAGACGGAGTCTCACTTTTTCACCACAGCTTAGCAATCTCAAACTCTGCGGCTCAAGCAGTGATCCTCTTGCCTCACCCTCCCAAGCATCTGGGACGACAGGCGCCCACAGCAATGCCTGGGTACTTTTTAGAGATGGGGTCTCAATCTTGCTCAGGCTGGATAAGAATGATATTAATGAAAAACTTTTTCATTAAAAAAGAAACTTTTATAGAAAAGCATTTTATTTGCTTTAAAAAAAAAAAGTGCATGAAGCATAGGAACCATTAGGCACGTCCAGCCCCTCCTGATCCAATGTGACACGAGGGTTAGAGGGATGGCGCGTCGTTGAGCTGGTTGGCGCCTTGTTGCTACCAACGCAGATTCAGATTATGCTTTTCCATCTACCCCTCTGATGAATTTGCCTCCAGACACATTTACGAGGTAAAAATTTCGCCTTTCCTTTTCTGAATGCTTTCTTCTGTGACAGGTGAAGAAAGTGATTGTGTATTTAGGGAGAGACAAGACGGTGCAGTTGCTGGAAGAGCTGGTGGGCGAGCTGCAGCTGACGGACCCGGTCAGCTCCGCCGTCACGCACATGGACAACCCCCCGTACTACCGCGTCACTTCCAGCTGTAAAGTCCCTTCTGTCACCTCAGGTGAGGACTCGCTGTATAGTGGTTGCTCTGTAACTCTGAGATGATAGTTACGTTCAGGTGCCTCCTGTCGTAACCATTCTGTGTACCCTAACATCACGCTGTAAACCTCAAAGAGACACAATAAGATTTGTTTCTTTAAAAATGCCTTCTTGTTGAAAGAGGAACTGTAAAATTTTTTACCCTAACATCACGCTGTAAAACCTCAAAGAGACACAATAAGATTTGTTTCTTTAAAAATGCCTTCCTGTTGAAAGAGGAACTGTAAAATTTTTTACTTCAGCCTTTCTTGCGTCTTTAAGTATCATTATCGAGAAAAAGGAAACAAATATGAGTTATTCATGGTAATTAATTTGAAGACTTTGTAAATCCTCCTATGAGTAGAGAAATTTGACAAGGTAAGGATTTCAAATACTATGGAAGAAAACAATACTTGCGTAATTATTCAGAGCTTGAGTATAAATTTATGTATCCCTATACATATACAACAATTGCAGATTTAAATGACTAATTAGTGTGCTAATTTCAACAAGTAAGAATTTTCTAAATTTATTTATGTAATTTCATGTTATTATTCGTATATGTATTATGCATCATATATAATCAAGTGAGTATGTATTCTTACATGTATACTATACATAAAGTAATAATTATTATAATATTTTTGGTTAAACTGTTCCTCATGGAATAACTCCAGTGACATCCATGCACTGTCTAAGGTATTATAGATGAAACTCTGCCACTCAATTTATAGTAAATGTTTTCAGCATGTTAATAACATTATCTGTATAATTAGAAATATTTTAAATTATATTTTTATAATTTTTATTATCTATTTTGATCTCTTAGCTTTTGGGGAATTCTAGGGAATTTCTAATAATGCTCCAGTGGAATTTTTCATATTTGCTAGAGCAGTTGTTCTCAACCTTCCTAATGCCGCAGCCCTTTAGTACAGTTCCTGTGAGTCACAACCCACAGGTTGAGAACCACTGTGCTAGAATGTTTTAATTCCAAAGAAGTTTTGTTATTATTATTTTTTTAGTTGCCCCCTATTCATGCTTAGACTATCTTTTTCTGTACCTGATAAAGTTATAAAGTTTTCTTCTCACAGCAGAAGTCTCTGTATTCTCTATATTACTGATTTGTCTTTATTCTTTCCTTTTTTTTTTTTTTTTTTTTTTTTTTTGTCCAAGTGACCAGGTCTTGCTCTATCACCTAGGCCATAGTGCAAGAGCACAATCATAGCTCCCTGCAGCCTTGAACTCCTGGGCGTAGGCATTCCTTTGGCATAGCTGGGACTAAAAACAGGCACCACCCTGACCCAGCTAATGTTTATCTTTTTTATTTTATTTTATTTGAGATGGGGTCTTGCTATGTTGCCCAGGCTACTCCCAAACTCCTGACCTCTACTGATCCTCTTGCCTTAACTTCCCAAATAGCTGTGTTTTGATTTATTTTGGAAAACTCTTTCCTCAAAAGCTTACTAGTTCTACACCTATCTTTTCCTAAAGAGAGGAGTACTAAAACTTTCTAAGTTCTGTAAATATATGTGGACCTTGTTGACTGTGTTCTTTGTTATAGGATAATTTCAGTGATGTCAATCTCTAGGTCTTTTTGAGATGAAATCTCACTCTGTTGCCCAGACTAGAGTACCATGGCCTTACCCTAGCTCACAGCAAGCTCAAACTACTATGTTCAAGCAATCCTTCTGCTTCAGCCTCTAAGTAACTGGGACTACAGATGTCCACCACAACACCCTGCTAATTTTTCTACTTTTAGTGGTAGAGATATATATAATTATATATATATTCATACATTCAATCGTAAGCCTTCTGGAAGCCCAGTGGGCTAAGAAGGATGCAGAGGTTTCAGCATCAAAGTTCAGCATCTGGTGTATTTTCACTGACTCCCTCTTTCAGCTCTATGTGATACTCCCTACTTCAGAAATCTTCTGATTCCCTCTCATCAGAAAAGACTTCTGGGATTGGGGAGAGAGAACCACCTACCTACAAGAGGCAGAGGAGTAGATTTTGGCTTTCACCCGGTTTTATTTTTATCACCACTTTCGACTCCTATTTGAAAGGCTTAGTTGTCAGTACCACTCATCCTGAGCCCTTTAGAGATTCAGTGATCCAGACAGGGAAGGTTTCTGGTTTCCCCCACTACCAGCTTTGGGTTTAACCTACCTAACACTTAATTATTTCTTGTCTGTTTTCAAGCATCCGGAGATTTGTTACTATTGTCTTCGCTCCCTCTTGGTACATTCCTGTTTTTAGGGGCAATGTGTTGCTCTGTTGCCCAAGCTGGAATGCAATGATGTCATCACAGTTCACTGCAGCCTTGAACCCGTGGGTTCAGCCTGCCACCCCAGCCTCCCAAAGTGCTGGGATTATAGGCGTGAGCCACCATGCCTGGCTTCCTTTTTTGTTTTAGTTTTGTATAGATAGGATCTGGCTGTGTTTCCCTGGCTAGTCCCCATGCCCTGGGCACAAGCAATCCTCCCATCTCAGCCTCCCAAAGTGCTGGGATTATAGGCATGAGCCACCATGCCCAGCTTCCTTTTTTGTGTTAGTTTTTCCCCTTTGTTTCTGTTTCTCTCCTTGACTCCCCTGAGGGTCTTAGCAGATTTCCGTGGGTGCATTCAGCCAGTCCTGAACCCCTGCACAGAGCAGCGACTGGACGAATGTGCAGCAACTCTATGACAGGGCAGGAGGAGCAATAGCCTCCTTTCTTAAAATCACTTTGCTCTCATTTGAGTGGTGCTTTGGCATCTATAATTTGAAATCCTTTGTTCTTATAGTCATTGGCAGCTTTTAAATTGACATGTGTTGCTCTGTCTTTGCTGCAGGAACTACTTCCAGTAGCAATACAATGGTGGCACCCCCAGATGGCAATCCCGATCACAAGCCGATGAAAGAGAACGCTGAGGACAGGTGAGGACTCCTGGGTCCAAGTAGACAGATACTGACACTCATCAGAATACACAAGACTTTTTGCATGGGACCATCTGGTTTATTGTGTTGACATTCTGGCAAAGAAATATACAGAGGATATCAATTGTATATCCTCCAAATGTGTATATCCCCACTGTATACACATTTTAAGAAAGAAAATGTATTAAGATCATAATGCTCAAGCCACATTTGACTTCTGCAGTTAACAGGAGATCCAAGATGCAGTATATACGATAACAGTGGGGACTTATTCATCTTTAAGAATCAAAGATTTGATTTCTCTGCTAAGACCAGTGGGGAATGTGATGACCAGACCTCCTTGATTCCTCGCTAAGACCAGTGGGGAACAAGCCCCCTACCCTTGAAAAGGAAACCTCTTGTAAGCCTTTTAGTCCCAGCCCCCATAAGGGGGCTTTAATTTCCAAATGGGAAATTTTTCACATTGATGATTTCAACATTAAAGATTCTTGAATGGTAAATTTTTTATATGTGCTAATGGATGACTCACTGGAGTTTGATAAGTATCACCAGTCACTTTTTATGTTGCTTAGAGTTTAGACATTTCTGAACAGGTAGTCACTCTGCCTATTCTACATAGCAGAACGTTATTACCATACCTGTTTTTCTTTAGATAGTAATAATTCACTATAAGTTTAGGCTTTTGAATTATAAGGTAGAAATGAACACATATCATAGCAAACTTCTGTCAATATTTTGTGCACGATGTTCTTTTTCAAACATAGAAAGTGACACATAAAGTGTGAATCCCATGTCCTCGTGACTAATGCCAGTGACTGTTCCCACAGCTACGCGCACCTGGACATCTACGGTGGCCTGAACAGTCATTTGAACCGTCAGCATCACAGGCTAGAATCTCGGTACAGTAGCAGCTCTGGAGGATCTTATGAAGAAGAAAAAAGTAATAAATTCCAAATGTTTTTTCTGTAACTAACTTATCATGTTAAGGTGTATAGTTAGTTATGTTAATATTAGTAAATTTCTCAAGTAAACTATTTTTAAAAAGAGTACTTAACTGCCACTAACGGTGTTCCAACCTATGTCTTGTTTTAAGAGGCAATAGAAGTGTTTGTTTTTTTTGTTTTTTTTTTTTTAAGAACCAGTTCCCTTTAGATCACAAAAAACATAAAAATTTGTTCTTTAGGTAGTATCATAGAACAAACACTGGAAACAGGCTGGTTTTTTTTTTTCTTTCTTAGCAGATTTGTTATTTCTGCGTGGATTTAAATTTTGCTAAACAGATTTTCTCTTGCAATTGCAAAGTGAATAACCCACCGAGTCTCAGTATAATGTTAAGATACAGTGAAGCACAGGCTTTCAGACTGGGAAGGAATCAAAGGTGATCTGGTCCAATCTCCTCATTGTGTACATGATGGAACTGAGGTCCAGAGAGGTTAAGTGACTTACCCTGTCACACAGAATTCATGTTTCTTGATGTCATTTTTTACTGCACCCTGCAGCCCCACCACAGTAGGGCAGAGAGTTCCTTTCATGATGGATTTGTGTTGTTCCTATCTCAGGAAATTTTGAACTGAAGAACTTACCAGAAGGCATTTTTGTTACAAGGAAACTTCACTTATAATGTGGTCTCCTGGCTTGGACATCAATTATGGAATCTTAATGATGGGCTTAATGTAGTTTTGCTTTGATAATAAAGGATGGAACCTAAATTTCTTTCTCTGTGTCTCTCTCTGTTTCTCTCTCTCTCTCTCTGATTTGCTTAATTTGATAATTTTTATACCCAAGTCTTCCTAGCAAACATGTGTCAGAATAGTGGGACATAATTTTTTTTATCCAATGCTATAGATAGTTGGTATCTTACTAGAGTTTGCTTATATTGGCAGAAATTAGATGGTGTAGAAAATGAGATCATTTTATCTTAATAGGTGATTCAATGCCACTTTATTCTAATTGGCGCCTGAAAGTGATGGAGCATAACCAAGGAGAGCCACTGCCCTTCCCACCAGCTGGAGGCTGCTGGTCGCCACTGGTGGATTACGTGCCTGAAACGTCATCACCTGGATTACCTCTTCACAGGTGGACTACAGCGTCATTCCTCTTTCCTACGAGCCAAGTGGCTCTGCACTTTCCCTCAGCTTTCTTTATGCTGTCTGACGACACGGAATGAAAAGCAATAATCTTCTTTATTGACATACTGCAACAAATGGGATTAAATGTGTTCGGATTTTAAGAAATCTTAAAAAAAAAACCTCAGCATTCTAACTATATAAAATTAGCATTATTAAATCTTAATCTGCTGCTGCTTTTCTGGGTGTCTGGCGTAGTGACTTGACCTTTCTGGGACCCAGTTGCTACATCTGAAAGATACAGCTCTCTCGTAGTAGGCATGATTATTCTAAACCGTGTTAAACTGGATTTTTACTTAGCGAAATCATGGTAGAACAATTACTGCGTTCCTTTAAGATCTTATTAGTGCACTGAGCATATAGCGAACACCTACTGTGTGGCAATCAGTGTGCCAGGTCTGTAGGGCTGAAAGGTGAAGAAAACAGGGCTCTTCACTTCAAGGAGCCCTTGGTCCCTGTGTTTTATTCTATCACTGTAACTTAATGGTTAATGGATTCTTCGGCTATATTTGTCTGTCCTCTTTTTCCTTAATAAGCTGTGGTTTTGTGTGAAATGCAGTATTACAGTCTTCAAGGAATTTTGTATAAATTTTTTCTAGGTTTACTCGGATCTAGTAAAGCATTTATAATACTCTTGTCTGTTACAGGTGTAACATAGCCGTGATCCTTTTGACCGATCTGATCATTGATCATAGTGTGAAGGTGGAGTGGGGAAGCTACCTCCACCTTCTTCTTCATGCAATTTTTATAGGTAATATTTGGTTTCAGTTCCTTCGTTTTACATTTTTATGATACTTTAGAGACAGTGTAGTTTTAAGGATGTTTTTGCACGTTTCTGTACCTTGTCTTCGTGACCCTTGCACTGTGATTTCCCCTGGTGTAGAGGGGACCCCTTCCTGGCCCATCTGTGAACCACAAACACGCCACTGATCCTCATTCCCATTGTTAGCCTGTGGCGCCTCCCACCCACCCACCCCCCACAGACACACGTACACTCTAATTCTGTATCACTAGCAAGAGTGAAATTTAATTTACCTCTGGGATTACAAACTTTCATAGAGTGGAAAATGAAGGTAGAGTCTAAGTGTTTCCCAAAAGAATTAGACTGTTAGACAGTGATTATTACACCTGAAACTCCATCGTGCCCCTGAAGCAGACACGTCGGTTCTGTCCCAGCTAGCATGCCTTTGATGCTCATGGGATCGACTTTCTGAAGCAAGTCAGGACAGCACCTTCTTCTGAGTTTTCTTGATCTGCAGACCTATTAGATACGTAGTACTTTGTTCCTTCAGTTAATCAAACTCTTACTGACTTTCTGTTACATTGCTAAGCACAAAAATAGGCCTGCCTTTAAAAAGAATTAATTTCCATCTGGTCGTGTATATTTTCAAGACTTCTTTTGATTCTCCCTAGTACTCTAGTACTTCTAAAAGTGTAGAAGAACTCTAGGGACAATGAAAAATAATTGTCCTACATCATCTTCCGTGACCTCTTGTATATAATTTCTGTCTTTTCTTTAAAGGAGGAGTTTGGTAGCAGGATTTCGTCTTAGTTCTCCTTATTAATGATGATTTTCTACTCCGTTTCAGGGTTTGACCACTGCCACCCTGAGGTGTATGAACATTGCAGACGTCTGCTTCTGCACTTACTAATAGTAATGGGACCCAACAGTAACATCCGCACTGTTGCCTCCGTCCTTCTCAGGAACAAGGAGTGTAAT
Source organism: Galagoides demidoff (assembly GCA_963574575.1). Taxonomy (NCBI): domain Eukaryota; kingdom Metazoa; phylum Chordata; class Mammalia; order Primates; family Galagidae; genus Galagoides; species Galagoides demidoff. The sequence continues at coordinate 21,332 of CAUYQV010070846.1, forward strand.
GAGCCCAGGGTGCTCACTGTCAAACAAACT
>CAUYQV010070847.1:0-10974 GCA_963574575.1 Galagoides demidoff
AATGGCCAGGTGTTGTGGCGAGCACCTGTGGTCCCAGCTACTTGGGAGGTGGAGGCAGGAGACTCGCTTGAGCCCAGGAGTTGGAGGTTGCTATGAGCTGTGATGCCATGGCACTCTACCCAGGGGGATAGCTTGAGGCGCCATCTCAAAAAAAAAAAAAAAAAAAAGAAAAAAAGAAAAAAAAATACTAGCCAGGTGGTGTGGTAGGCACCTGTAGTACCAGCTATTGGGAGGCTGGAGCCCAAGAATTTGAGGTTGCTGTGAGTGAGGACATCCCAGCTCTCTACCCAAGGCAACAGAGTGAGACTCTCTTTCAAGAAAAAAAGAAAAGAAAGGAAAGAAATAACTAAAAATAACTTTTAAAAATTGGGGAAAGAGGCAGCAGGAAAAGAAATAATAATCCACAAACATTTATACATTCATCTGTGGTTATCTCTAAACTAACTGTGGGTTTGGGGACAAAGGGAAAAAAAGAACAATTCCAATTTTCCATATTTCTAACATTTTTTCTTTAAAAGATATATCTCACCTGTATTAAAATACTACAATATATCCTTTTTTTTTTTTTGAGACAGAGTCTCACTTTCTTGCTCTTGAGAGAGTGCTGTAGCATCAGAGCTCATAGCAACAACCTCTTGGGTTCAAGCGATCCCCTGTCTCAGCCTTCCAAGTAGCTAACCTACAGGCGCCTGCTACAATGCCCCCCTATTTTTTAGAGATGGGTCTCGCACTTGCTCAGGGTGGTCTTGAAACTGTGAGCTCAGACAATTCACCTGCCTGGATTAGGATTACAGGCATGACACACTACGCTAAACAAAATATTTCCCTTTTATTTTTTTTTCTTTTGAGACAGAATTCCACTCTGTTGCTCTGAGCAGAGTGCCATGGCATCATAGCTTGCAGCAACCTCAAACTCCTGGGTTCAAGCAATCCTCTTGCCTCAGCTTCCCAAGTAGCTGGGACTACAGGAGCCTACCACAATGTCTGGCTAATTTTTCTATTTTTAGTAGAGACAGGGTCTCTCACTCTTACTCTGCCTGTTTTCAAATTCCTAAGCTCAAGCATCTATCTGCCTTGGCGTCCCAGAGTGCTAGGATTATATCAGGCGTGAGCCACCAAGCTCAGCCCTCCATCTTGATTTTTAAAATTCACCTAAAGAGAAAAAAAATACATGAGAATTACCTTAAGATAATAAATAATCATTCATTATTTATTGAGCTCCTACTCTACGCACAAGGCATTTTTACAGACATGTCATTTAACATGTCATAGCAACTTTAGAAAATATGCATTATTGGCTCGGCACCTGTGGCTCAATCGGCTAAGGCACCAGGCACGTACACCTAAGGTGGCAGGTTCAAATCCCCAGCCCGGGCCCGCCAAACAACGATGGCTGCAACCAAAAGATGGCCGGGCGTTGTGGCGGGTGCCTGTGGTCCCGGCTACTTGGGAGGTGGAGGCAGGAGACTGGCTTAAGCCCAGGAGTTGCAGGTTGCTGTGAGCTGTGATGCCATGGTATTCTACCCAGGGGGATAGCTTGAGGCTCCATCTCAAAAAAAAAAAAGAAAAGAAAATATGCATTATCACACCCACTTAACTACTAAAGAAACTGCTCTTTTGTCTGGACCACAATGTCTTTAAGCAGCACTCAAATGGGTGCATTGGTTTATGTTTATAATCCCAGTACAATGGAAGGCTGAGGTAGAATAGCTTGAAATCATGAGTTCAATCAAGACCAGCCCAAGCAACACAACTAAACCTCATCTCTAAAAAAATAATTTTTTAAATCAGCCAGACAAGGTGGCATGCATCTGTAGTCCCAGCTACTCAGGAGGCTGAGGCAGGAGGATAGTTTTAAGCCCAGAAATTTGAGGTTACAATGAACCTCACTAGTGAACTATGATCACAGTAACTATGATTGGACCCACTGCACCCCAGCCAGTGTGACAGAATAAGACCCTGTCTTTGTTTTTGTTTTTCTTTTTTGAGACAGAGCCTCAAGCTATAGCCCTGGGTAGAGTGCCATGGTGCCACAGCTCACAGCAACCTCAAACTCCTGGGCTTACGCAATTCTCTTGCCTCAGCCTCCCAATTAGCTAGGACTACAGGCACCCGTCACAACACACGGCTATTTTTTTGGTTGCAGTTGTCACTGCTTGGCAGGCCTGGGCTGGATTCAAACCTGCCAGCTCTGGTGTATGTGGCTGATGCCTTAGCCGCTTGAGCTACAGGTGCCAATGACCCTGTCTTTGTTTTAAAAAAAAAAAAAGAACAGAGAACACAAATCAAACTAAATCTGCTACATAATGTTGTTTAGAATATATACCAAAATAAAACTGCAAAAAAGCAAATAAGAAAAGTAATTCAGATAAAGTACTATATAAAGTCATAAATGAGCAATAGGTAGCTCATTTTAATGAAGACAGGAGTAATCAGCCAGCTGCAGTGGCTCACGCCTATAATCCTAGCACTCTGGGAGGCTGAGGCAAGTGGATTGCTTGAGCTCAGGAATTCAAGATCAGCCTGAGCAAAAGCGAGACACCCCCACCCCCATCTCTACTAAAAACAGAAAAACTGAGGCAAGAGGATAGCTTGAGCCCAAGAGTTGGAGGTTGCTATGAGCTATGATGCCACCACGGCACTCTACCCAGGATGACAGCTGGAGACTTTATCTCAAAAAATAAATAAATAAATAAAAGACAGGAGTAATCCCTTTAGAAACTTTTTTCTTAAGGACTAGTAGGATTAGTAATCACTTCAGCAACTTTTTTTTCTTAAGAATTAGTAGGGGCCAGGCACAGTGGTTCATGTCTGTAATCTCGGCACTCTGGGAGACCGAGGCAGATAGATCAACTGATTTCAGGATTTTGAGACCAGCCTAGACAAAAAGCAAGACCTTGTTTCTACTAAAAATAGAAAAACTAGCCAGGTGTTGTGGTGGGCGCCTGTAGTCCCAGCTACTCAGAAGGCTGAGGCAAGGGGACTGCCTGAGCCCAAGAGTTTGAGGTTGCTGTGAACTACAACATCAGGCTATTCTACCCAGGGCACAGAGTGAGACTCTATTAAAAAAAAAAAAAAAGTTATTAGGATTTGGTAAACTACCAGACATAGGACAAAGAGATAAAGAAAACATTACATGAAGCTTTTAAGAATTATAAAAACAGTGATGCCATAGATGAAAGAAAAAGTAGAAAAGCATTTTATTTGGTAAAAGATATAAGTAGGGTTAAGAGAAAATAGAACAGTCATATATACAAATCAAACTTTTTTTTTTGGAGATAGAGTTTCACTATATTGCCCTCAGTAGAGTACTATGGCATCACAGCTCACAGCAACCTTAAACTCTTAAGCTTAAGAGATTCTCTTCCTCAGCCTCCCAAGGGGCTAGGACTACAGATGCCTGCCACAACGCCTGGCTATTTTTTTGTTACAGTTGTCATTGTTGATTTTAGCTGGCCCTAGCCAGGTTCAAACCCTCCAGCCTCGGTGTATCTGGCCAACGCCCTATCCACTGAGCTACGGGCACTGCCAAATTAAACAATTTTATTTATTTATTTATTTGAGACAGAGCTTCAAGCTGTTGTCCTGGGTAGAATGTCGTGGCATCACAGCTCACAGCAACCTCCAACTCCTGGGCTCAAGCTAATCTCCTGTCTCCGCCTCCCAAGTAGCTGGGACTATAGGCACCTGCCGTAATGCCCAGCTATTTTTTGACAGGGCTGGATTCGAATTCCCCAGCTCAGATGTATGCAGCTGGCACCTTAGCCAATTGAACTACAGGTGCCAAGCCAAAATTAAACAATTTTATTATTGAGCATTACTTTAAGTCAAATGTTTGACAAAATACACAAAAATGTATAAGCCATGTTTTCAAGAAGCATGTGTGTGGGATAAAAGTTTTGAGATACACAAAAATCAAGAAACATAAAATCCACGCAGATGGAAACAAATGAGGCCCTCCCAGCAACACTGAGAAGCCAACAAGTTGAAACATGCACAGGTGAATCAGAAAGGACATGGTTTCCCGGAAAGAACTATGTTCCCAGAAGCGAAATAATGGATATAACAGTGTATCCTCAAAACTTTTATAGTTATCCACATACTTTGGTTGTCATGAAACTTACATAGTAAGGCACAAAACAGAAAATGAGGTAATAAAATGCTGCAATGCAGATATTAAAAATGACAGATTTTCAGTAGATCTGAGAGGTTTAGGAAAAATGTGCAATCATACATTTCCCATAATTGCACTGCTAAAGGCATAGTAACTCCAAACTAGGATCTATCTGATATTCTGTAGATGGGAAAACAAGCTTTAATTTAGAGAGAAATTAAGACAAGAAAAATGGAAATAAGATTAGGTAAAAAAAATTTACATCAGTGGTAATTTTTTTTTTTTTTTTTTGAGATAGAGTCTCAAGCTGTTGCCCTGAGTAGAGCTCTATGGCATCACAGCTCACAGCAACCTCAAACTCTTGGGCTAAGTGATTCTCTTGCCTTAGCCTCCCAAGTAGCTAGGACTATAGGCACCTGCCACAATGCCCAGCTATTTTGTTGTTGCAGTTGCCATTGTTTTTTAGCTGGCCCAGGTGGGGTTCAAACCTGCTAGCCTCAGTGCATGTGCCTAGTGCCCTACCCCCTGAGCTATGGGCACTGCCCAGTGGCAAATTTTTAAAGCATGTTAATTTCCTCTATTCACCAGTCCCCGTATCAATAGGAAAATATGCTTTCTTCAATAGCAGAAGTACAAAATAAGCCTAATAAATATTAGGTATATTTAAAACATAAATAAACATAAAACATTAGTCTTATTATCTACACATGGCAAATAAACACTACTAAACTTAGAGGGATTAGGAGTAAATATGAAATCACAAAAAAATCCACAAAGTTATTAATATCTTTGTAATCATTAATGTTTACTGATTCTAGTATATATACTTATACTCCCATAAAGTATTTCTATTCCTTTTTGTGAACAGGGACTAAAATTATATATAGTTTTCTTTCATAGTGTCAATTTTATAAAAAAAATTCCTAAGTTTAATGGTATCTGATCAATATAAAAAGGTATAATAGTGAGTTTTTCATTAATTTCATTAGAAAACATTTTTAAATGGCCATCAAGAACTTTTAAATATGTTTTAAGTAATTCCTTCATGAATTCATTTTTAAGGCCAAAGAAAGCATACTACCTGACTTTAGCAATAATTTACCTATTTATCACTGCAATTTTAAGGGAAAAAATTATCTGAGGGCCCAATCATAACATTTATTGAATTATCAGTGATTTTTGTTTGAAAATGCTACAGATGAAAAGGGAGCAACTAAACAAAAGGGAAGAAAAAGAAGGCAATGCTCTAGAACAAGTAAAAGAGCTAGATATGGATACAAAAGTTTACACAAAAAGAATGTTGTTTCTTTTCCTGCACCTCATTTGAATCTTGAAATTCTTTAACTAGAAAGACACAAGAAAGGATTATACTTTAGTCTTAACAGTCAGTGCAAGAACTGCTTACCTTGCAGATTATAAGCTGCCAACTGCACTGCTGTATCAAAGGGACATTCTAATCTGAGACCAAAAGACAAATTTGTTAGACCAGTCAATTTTATAACCTTCATTTTAAGATAAATGAAAGTACTACACACTTTATGCTGACCTTTTTTTTATAACTATAAACTTGTTTTCAAAATAATTTTTCAGCCATCCAAGAAAATGTAGTAAATAACTAATACTCACTTTCCACTGAGAATATCTTGTTTTAACTGAAGAACAAATAAATATCTAAGAAAAACAAAAGATACAAATTTAACTAAACAGAAAAATCTACTGTGAAAAAAAATCTTACCCTTCTAATGTGAGAAGAAATGTTGTTAATTATAAAACTGTACCCACAATAATGCATGTAAAGGAATAATATACCAAAATTGGGGGGGGGGCAGAATAAGCATCAGGAGGATGAAAGCATGACCACAAGATTGTTAACAGCAAGGAACAGTAAGCCACACAGTATACACTGTACAGCGATCTTATGAGAAAATGTTTAAAGCAAACTATCAAGAAAGAGCTCTGCCATCTAATGTAACTTTATTCTGACAACAAATCCACCTGTCATGTGAAGGGATACAGGCAGGGACGTAACTATGGACAACAGTTATACTCTCATTGTCAGGGTAGTCAAGAGGAAACCCTTCTGAAGGGACTCCAGCAACTCAACTTTTTCAGTTAATAAATAGTAAGTGTGCATGGAGTCATGGATGCATAACAGAAAGCAATGAAGAAATATCAAGGAAGTAAGATAAAATAAAAATGTCTACATAGCATAAAGTTTATTCGTAAATTATTCAAACTAAACAAAGAGTTAATGTTTTTCATATCAATGGCATTTCAATGAGTCACAAAAGTCACAAGCCAACTTCAGTAAGCTCCTGCTAGCCAAAGATTACGGTCAACATCAATAAACATAATATTGCAACGTGTTAAAACACATCAATCCTATTTAAAATCCATGAGTTGATGGCAATAGTTACAAAAAGAATTCACTAATTACTTTTGGAGGACATTAGGAAACCAACTCTTTATTTTGCAAATTGATAAAGAAAAAGACTCACATACTTACAAAACACTGAGAATAAAATTCTATTACCTTAGGTCATGTTACCAGGCAAGGAATCCATTTCACTAGTTGTCTATTACCTGGAAACAATTCTAAAGACAATCTTCCCAAACTACCAAAACTCCCCTGCACAACTCTGATGGTGTTCTTACCGGGTTAGCTCTTCACGAAGATTATTTGGTTCTGAGGAATAAAACTTAACTCGAAGATGCAGGCAATAGGGTGAACCGACTGCCATTTTTAAAAAAAGAGAGAGAGACAGCTTTAGTTTTATTAATTATTGCTAGTTAAATAGCAATAATTTTCAGCCAATAAATCTGTCAAAAATCTACTGGAGTGGGCTCAGGGCCCGTAGCACAGTGGTTACAGCATCAGCCACATACACCAAGACTGGCAGGTTCACACCTGGCCCTGGTCAGCTAAAAACCATGTCAATTCAAACAAAAAAGACTAGGCAGCCATCTGTAATCCCAGCTACTTGGGAGGTTGAGGCAAGAGAATCGCTTAAGCCCAAGAGTTTGAGGTTGCTGTGAGCTATGACACCATAGCACTTTACTGAGGGCGGCATAGTGAGACTGTCTCAAAAAAATAACGGGTTATTGTAGCATTATTTCAAGTTAGATCATAAGCTTATACCTGACACAAAAACTGACACAAAAAGATCAGTAGACTTTTTTATTTTTATCTTATTTATTTATTTTGAGACAGAGTCTCGCCATGTTGCCCTTGGTAGAGTGCTGTGGTGTCACAGCTCACAGCAACCTCTAACTTAGTGGTTCTCAACCTTCCTAATGCCGCAACCCTTTAATACAGTTCCTGTGGGTCATGACCCATAGATTGAGAACTGGTGTCTAACTCTTGGGCTTAAGCAATTCTCTTGCCTCAGCCTCCAAAGCAGCTGGGACTATAGGTGCCCACCACAATGCCCAGCTATTTTTTTTTGTTGCAGTTGTCATTGTTGTTTAGCAGGCCTGGGCCAGGTTCGAACCTGCCTGCCTTGGTGTACGTACAGGCTGGCGCCCTAACCACTAAGCACGGGCGCTGAACCAGATACACTTTTTTAAACTGTACCAACCATCACAGTACGCTGACAATCATCTATCATGCCAAGAATAGATAGCTCTAGATTACCTCTAATAGTTTAGGGCCAAATGCATTCAATGAAAGTTATGATTGTGCAAACTACTAGGTCCCAAAACTTACTGAGCTATCCTTCTTAACAGGCCTGAGGAATGCCTATGCTACTAATTGCTCACAAGGAAATCTTTCCACACACTTTCAAATTCACTTCAGCTAGTTCACTAACCTCTATATTCTCAGTGGTTCCATTATTTTGTAAAAACAAAAGTTGAGGTGGCCTGAAAACTGATAGTACAGAGGATAAGCTGGATTATGGATTAGAAACTAGTTTACCCTCAGCTACCGCTAGGAATAGTATTGACAGTTTATGTGAATTGTTTCACTTCATTATTCTTAGTTTTAAAATATTATACTCTTAAAATCTCATGACATTTTCTGTAGCAGAGCAGGTGCCAAACAAAGCCAAAGAGGAAAATTCCAACAAAAGATATTACTATGTAATAATTAGGCATTTTATGGGGGGTCAGTCCATCAACCCATTTGCAAGCTGCAAGGCTTTCTCCTAAAAACTTAAACCCTAAGACACCTAAATCTAAATTAGTATCAAACCTATATAACTTGGGCAATATGGTCAGTGATATCTAAAATGACTTACAGAAAACAGAAATACTAAAAAATACATCATGATTTCTTAAAGCCTGTACCAGAATTTCTAACATATTCAATTTCCCTTTTTACAAAAATAATTTTTAATACTTACTTTTTACTTGCTTTTTGATGCTTTTTGTTCCATCCAACCAATGCTGAAAACAAAAAAATTCATTGATTATAGATGACAGATCCTTAAATTTGTAATCACTAAAGGTTACTTTCCATCATGCCTTTGTTGATTATCACAAGGAAATATTTCACAAGAGAAAAATCAAAGTGAGTAAGAAAAGTTATCTGCCCTATATCCACAGCAAGTTTATAACACATGTGAACAAAAACCTGGTGACTTCTCAAAACATTTCCTCTGCTCCTTTAGTAACAAGGTTCATATTCTAAATTTTGTTCATAGTTTTCTTCCCACCATCCCAAATAAATAACTCTTCCAAAACTCTTAAAATTAGAGAGAAAATGATCTCCATATTCCAGAGCCTGGTTCAATCTTACAATAAAAACGTTAAATTAGTAGGTCAACCAAAAATTAAAAGAAATAACAATGTCGCTTAAGTTTTACAAACTAGACACTACTTAGTCAGAAGCAGTTCTCTCTGAAAGAACCTCTACGGTAAAATTAGATTTTTTTCATAACCAAGGTCCTATCTACTTAATGAAGCAGTCTTTAAGGCTCCTCTGCTTTACAAATAAAAAATGTTAACACTGATTGCACGACTTCTGGTTTCAAAAGTAAAATAGCCTTTTGATTTATATCTATTCATTCTGAAATGTCTATGACTCAGACCTAAAAACTAATCCCAGATACTATCACTGATAAATTGCTCCCAGCTCACTTCTCATTATTAATCCCGCTACACCAAGTCCTGACAGTGACAGGATGCCCTTGCTCAACTAAGATATACATGACTGTGTTCCCTCTAGCATGCTTTCAATTCCAAGCACGGAAAAAGTGCTCATGTGCTAACTAGTTCACATAGCCGAGGAATTCAGTTTCAGAAATCCAGATAGGCAAAGAGTGGGTAAACAAGGCTGCATTGTTAATAGACTTCTAACTATTTGCTTTTCTTGCCAATTATTTGCCTAGCCTCTCCTCTCCATTCTCTCCCAAGACCCAAAAGTGAAATTCACAGAAATACCAGTGTGTCAACAGAGTCCCTTTCCATGTTGAAATAAGATCCTCAGCAAACACTTCAAAAAACAAAATACAGTTATATTAGTTGTGGTCAGTGTAACCTTCACAGTTGACCACCTCTCTACAGTGACCATTCCTTAAGTTGACCTAATTTTCATAGACCATACATGCACTTGTACATGTCAGTACAGTGGGTCTAGTTCCTTATGCTGACCTCCTCCGTATGTTGACCAGTTTGTTACAGTCCTTTGGTTGGTCAACTGTTCTATTCTACACTATCTAGGACTAGTCTTAAAACATACCTTTCTACTCTAATTTGTATCCTACCATCCTAAGAAGCATACTAAACACAAAATCATCCTGGGGAGAAAAAGAAACAGCACTGTCTTCCATGCAGGCATTTTAGTCTCTTTCCTACCTGTATGCAATAGGTTCTAATGTCTATACTCCCTTAAGACAACCCAAAACTCAGATAAAGCCACAAATGCATTTTAAAGTGAGATTTAGGAGCTGGAGGAGTTCTGGGTGAGGTCCTTCAGGGGAAGGTCTGAGTTCATGTTTGCATATTCTCAAGTCTGTTTTCTTTCATCTCCTCCACATTCCAAAACCAGGGACTGGAAAATTCAGAGCTCAGAGACAAGCACTGATAGTATTTTCCTTGAATCAGGGTCTTTAGGCATTGAGTTTAAATTACATTAGAAGATAAAAAGGAGAGCACACAGATTCCTGGGTGTTAAGTGTGAAACAAATAAAATTTTTCTTTCCTTCTTAAGCCTCATAAAGTAAACAAACTCCCTTCTTACTCCCTACTTTTAAAATTAAGTTAATTAACAAATATTAAAGATGCAGAAAGCCATATTTCTTTTCACTCTATTGAGCTAGGCACAAGAAAACAGTTATTAACTTGTACCTTAAAATGTAAGTAATATAAAATTGTAATACAATAGACAAAACTAAACCAAAGAATCACCTAGGAAGCTTTCAGAACACTAACATACACACACCCTCATCCCAATAGCTGTAAACAGCTCTTCAAATGAATGATGCCTGCCTAACCACACACACAGCTCTAGCAAAGAAATACAACACCACTATTCTAGTACAAAGAGCTTAAAGTAATACGTTAACCATCTTTCAAAACAATTGCCACTGAAAAAAACATTTCTTCTGTGAGTAAAAGCTCATGCTCTGAATTCTAAAATTATTTTAAAACAAATTTTAACATTTTAAACAATTTTAACAAAATATTAAAAACCTACGCAAAGAAAAGAGAAGACTAACACACTGCATTTGCTGTAATCTAATTTAGGAATCTTTAATTTGTTTTAGATTCAATTATAAATTTTTCTTTCTTTTTTTTTTTTTTTTTTTTGAGACGGAGCCTCAAGCTATCCCCCTGGGTAGAGTGCCATGGCATCACAGCTCATAGCAACCTCCAACTCCTGGGCTCAAGCGAGTCTCCTGCCTCCGCCTCCCAAGTAG
>CAUYQV010070850.1:0-22828 GCA_963574575.1 Galagoides demidoff
TAGCCTTCATGACATTTTCTTAGCTATTGTGTTGAGACATTTATATTCTACATTTAGAAAGATTCACATGTACCCTTGTAAGATGGACCATAGATGTGGTCCCACCAATCACCCTCCCTCCACCCATCCTTCCCCCTCCCCACCCCATCCTCTCATATTCTTGGGCTAAAATTGGGCTATAGCTTTCACAAGAAAGCAATAAATAAGTTTCATAGTAGGGCTGAGTACACTGGATACTTTTTTTTCTAGTCTTGAGATACTTTTCTAAGAAGAATATGTTCCAGCTCCATCCATGTAAACATGAAGGAGGTAAAGTCTCCATCTTTCTTTGAGGCTGCATAATATTCTATGGTGTACATATACCACAATTTATTGATCCATTTGTGGATCAATAGGAACTTGGGCTTTTTCCATGATTTAGCAATTATGAATTGGACTGCAATATACATTCTGGTACAGATATCTTTGTTGTAATGTGATTTTTGATCTTCTGGATATATACCTACGAGTGTCTTCTTATGATTTGAGAAAAACACCAGCTATGTCAATCAGGTCTTATATTTGCACCTTGAGCCCCACATACAACAGAAACAAATCAACCAACCAACTAAAAAACAAAGCCCAGTATCTGAGTGCTTCATTGTATAGCATTTGTCATCCCAATAGACTAGGAATTTCAAATTTTCAGATTATAATGCTTTGAGTATACAGAATACATCTTATTGATTTTAGCAATGTTTTTATTCAAAATACAAATAACCACAGACATAAATACTTATCCAACACCTAATGTGGGTTTTTAAACCTACATATAAAATAATTTCTTTATAATGGAGAAAAAGTACTTATGTTACTAGAAAAAGCATTTTGTAAAATGTATCAAATTCTCTAGAAAACAGATCAACTCTAATTTGAACACAAATTATCCAGGACTTCTTACATGATTACAGTGATGATAAAGCAAAAGAAAGCAGTAGAATTCTTAAGAAGTTCTATTCCTTGTCATGAATTTATGACAGTTTAGGTGACTGTTCTTTCAATGTTCTATATGACAGTCGCCCTTATTAACTTTAACATTTCTTGTCGTAGTGTATGGAATCTGGAACCAGAAAGACCAGAGTTCAAATCTAAATCCAATTCCTTAGCTGCTTTATGGTGAACAATTCTGAATGGCCGGTTCTTTATCCCTTAAGTGGAAATAAAAATGTGTGATAATGTTATCTTGAAGGCTGAAAAGAAAGCATATTTAGCTCCTGGTATAATGTTTGGAATAAAGTACAAGTTGAACATTGGCGCCCATTGTCAGTTGGTTTGTAAGCAGGAACAAGGTAGAAGAATGACTTTGACAAAATGAAAAGGGATCTGGCAGGAGCCAAATTAAAAAAAAAAAAAAAAAAAAAAAGAAACCAACTCACCAGGGAGACTCAGTCACAGTTAAAGTCAATGGCAGACATTTTGACAGTTCCTTCACACCACTTTGGTATATTTCACTTGTAAATATTGCCCTTTTAAGGTTTTTCACCCATCTGAGAGTTACAAGTAGCAATATTAGGATGGCAAAGCAGGAAGGCTGCAGAAAACGTAAAGTATTCTCGTTAGGTTTATGCAAGGAACGCACCATCTTGCTAATGAAAATTAGAAGGCAAGTCAATCATTTCCGAAGTTGGTTCCTATTTGGACCACCATTCTCTGAAAAAGAAGAACTATTTCACCACATTTTCCTAGAGGTGAGAAAGCTACAAACTGTCAGTAGTCTTATTCCTTATAAATGTACTATGAAGTACAACTATAGACATTTTATAAGGTTGATTTTATTAGATTGCACATTTTCATTCCCTGGCTTAATTTGTAATGGAAGAAAGAGCTCATCTTTCTTCCCCCACCCCAACAGATCTTTTTTTTTTTTTTAACAACAAAGAATCCAGTCTGATTTTGAGATTAAAGAATTTAACATAACCTAGATGTTACATATTTCATTCATTTCCAAGCCAATTATGTGCAAAGTCTACTTTCTGAACCCAATCTCAAGTCTGGAGACGTCAGGGTCGGCCAGAAAAGGGGACAAGGGGGGAGGACTTTGGTCTTTTGTCTGTTGTATCCTATTTCATGTTGCCTTTGAAGCATCAGAAACCATTTCTGCCACTTATCAGGTGTAGAGGTGGCCTGAACACAGACACAGACATCATAATGAAAAGACTTCAGAGTTTTGCATCCCTTTAATCATAGTAAATACAAAATGTATTGTGTCAAGGGGACTTATGATTTCCTATTATTATGTATCCAAAGGTTTTTCTTCTCAAAAGAAGTCTGTGATATCAACAGCTGTTTATTGTTTCTGTTATAAATCAAACAGCTTGGAAGAAAAGTCTTGCCCTGTTTTTGAAAGAGCAGCACAAACTATGATCATGATGGATGAATCTGACTGTTCATCCTCGTGAACTTATAATGCTTTTGACTGAGTGGTAGTTGCAAATAAAAACTGTGTTTTATGTATTAAATATATATTTATACATGCATGTGTATATATACCCCATATCCAAGATTTTACTATTTGAATTTATATAGATCATTTAATGAAATTCTGTAGTGGACGTTCTAATTAATTTTTTTCAAATATACCATATTTCTTTTGATTTACAAGTTTATAAATACTTTTAACATCATTTTCCTAGGAAAACTTAACTGTTTTTGCATTTTGTCTGCCTGTAAAAGTTCTAATTTACCTGTCTCACTTACAATGGTATCCAATGTGCATGTCTCACAGTGGTATCTGATGTATGTGTCATTGCAAGATATTACACAAAAATTAATTTTTTATATTACTAATTATAAAGAGAATTATTGAATGACAAGCCAAGTATTCTCAGTGTGACCCATGCCTGCCTATAGAGCACCGATTTGGCCATTCTGTTCAACCTTTCCAGCAGGCAATTCAGTAAAAGGAAATAAGCCAATCTGAGGAGTTGACTTTAGAATCATGGACCAATAAAACAATAATGGCACCATCCATAGTAGCAAAAATCTACGTAATACAAAATTAATTCATTCAGTACTTTTCCTTAGGGAATTTGGATTTATACTTAATTGAGCCGAAGTACCTGACTGGCCTGGGATAATGTTAATTTGTCTTTATAATCATTTTAGATATTGTAAAAAGATGGAAAACAACTAAGTCATTATTTCTTTAGACTAAAAATGTAATTAAAGAAGTGATTTGGGAAGAAAATCAGAGATTTTCATTGAAACCGAATGTTATCACCTGAGGTACAGGAAATAGTCAAAGTATAGATTAGTGGCATGTTTGGGGCAAAAATTAATAATATGAGAGACATGTGGATTATGTTCCTTTTGATGGTCTGAATGAAAATCAGGATAGAGTGCCCTGAATCTTAACATTGATTTGGTTAGTTGAATTTAGAGTAAGATCTATTTTCAAACTGCAGATGTAAAATAGGAAGATGGCAATCTGATTTGTTCAGTAAGGTAGCAGCCTTCCAACATGCTGCAATGCTTTACATTCAGTTAAGTTAATATCGAGTGCTAGCTATAAACAGTGATAATAATTTACATATGCACACAGAATTTTATTCATTGTTATTATCATTATTATTATTTTGAGACAGAGTCTTACTATGTTACCCGCAGTAGAGTGAGTGCTATGGCATCACAGCTCACAGCAACTTCAAACTCTTGGGCTTACGTCATTCTCTTGCCTCAGGCTCTCAAGTTGCTGGGACTACAGGCACCCTCTACAATGTCTGGCTATATTTTTGTTGCCGTTGTCCTTGTTGTCTAGCAGACCCCCGCCAGGTTCTAACCTGCCTGCCTCAGGGTATGTGACTGGCACCCTAACCACTGAGCTAAGGGCACCGAGCCTGCACACAAAATTTTAAAAATACAATAATTAATGGAATTCATTCTTTAAATTTGTTTAGAAGGAGTTGGGAATTGCTGAATCCATTCATTTCATTTGTCAATAAATATCTTAATTTCTAAGGTTTAAGCAATTGATTTCTTTCTTTTTTTGAGACAGAGTCTCACTATGTCACACTTGGTAGAGTGCAGTGACATCACAGCTCACAGCAACCTCAGACTCTTGGGTGCTTAAGTGATTCTCTTGCCTGAGCCTCCCAAGTAGCTGGAACTACAGGCACGGACCACAATACCCGGCTATTTTTTGACTGCAGTTGTCATTGTTGTTTAGCAGGCCAGGCGGGGCTAAAACCCTTCAGCCTTGGCATATGTGGCTGGCACCCTACTCACTGAGGTATGGGTGCTGAGACTAAGCAATTGATTTCATGGCATCTTTTGTGTAAACCTTTAGAAATCAGAATTTTAGAACTAAAGGGCTTGGGTTAGTCTGGGATCTTTCAAGTAGCAGTTGGCTTGCTTTTGGCTGCAGGCAACAAACCACTCTGCCTCGAACTTTCTCCAACAAGGACATTTTTCATCTCACATAAGGATTTCTGAGGTCAGCTGGATCCTGGGTGTGGTACCACATTTTCCCCAAAATTCTCTGGGATTGGGATTTGGTGTCTACAAAATATAGGTTTCCTAGTCAGATTGGCAACATGATGCCTGGAATATCTAGGCCTTCAATGTTCAGAGGAAGCTCTGAGAACCTTACTTTCCTGCACTTCAAGAGGAAGTAATGTTTTCCCAGGGGCTTCCCAGCAGAGATACTCCCGTTTCCCAGCTGGGCCTCATGCCAGAGATGTGAAATTACCACTATTGGTATGAACAATTCTTGGTCCTCTTTGGAGGGCCTACTACGTTAGGGCCTACTTCCCTGAGCCATGTGGTGGGGACGGTCAACTGAATAATACTGGGGCTCCATTTGACAGGAAGAAAGGGAGAAGGGAATGTTATGTAGACAGGCATCAGTCATCACTCTGTTTCATTTTGTAGGTGAGGCAATAATGGCCCAGAGAATATTTCTAATCTCAGTGCTTTTGTTCTTTTAATACATTGACTGCCATACCAGAAAAAACAATTCCCCTCTGGGCCACAGTGTCTCACAGCTAACATTATACTGAATGGAGTAAAACTAAAAGCTTTTCCACTTAGATCTGGAACTAGACAAGGATGTCCACTATTGCCACTATTATTCAACTGGAAGTTCTAGCCAATGTCATCAGGCAAGGAAAGGATATAAAGGGCATCCAAGTGGGGGCAGAGGAGGTCAAACTCTTGCTCTTTGCTATTATGAAAATAAAATAAAAACTTTGAAAACAAAGCAATCCTTTCTAATTCATTAATTTTTTTTCATTGTTCCCTGCATGTGAGTTATATACAACGCATGCATATAGTGCTAGAATTAATTTTTATGCTGCTTGATATGTGAGTTGTATGTGACTCATGACATATTTATTGAATTTATTTCTGAGAATTGAGGTTTTAGTCATTCCACAAGTATTTAGTTGTGTCTAGAGAGGACCTTAGGTGGTCCTGAATGATGGCCTCTGGATCATACCCCCTAAGTATGTGTAACAATGTCCCATCCCTGCTTACTATTGCATCAATTTCATTCAAAGGCCCACCAGGCCACTATTCAAGGTGACTTGTGCAATCAGAAGTTACGGTAATCAGCAAACACAGTCTAGCATGTATGGTCCACTTAGGCGGGCTGCCTGGAGCAGGGTGATTGGATGGCGGGCTGCCTGATTGGATGTAGGGGAGATGTGGCGATGGGCTGAAAAAATAGTGAACAGAGGTTTTATAGCTTCATGGGACTGCATGCTCAAAACTAGCGTGAGTTGAATAAAACTCACATGGCAGTTAATGTGTTAAATGTGTCTTTCTGTTCATATTTGCCCTTAAAAATAAGGAGAAATTTCACCCTATTGGGTGTCTTGCCTTGAATAAAAGTAGAAACACACTACCTTTTTTTCTTTTTTAATACCAATGGTTTTTTCTTTCTTTCTTTTTTTTTAATTGTTTCAGGTTAATTGAGGGTACAAAGAATTAGATTGCAATGTTTGCATTTGTTAGGTAAAGTCTCTCTTACAGTTGTGTCCTGCCCCCAAGAGATGTGCTGCACACCCTAACATTGTGCCCATCAAATGGGAGCACACCCACCCTCCTCCATCCCCTGCTCCCCCGGGCCCCTGTCCCTCACCTTGAACTGATTTGAGTTTTTCTCTTACGTGGGCAATAGACCATTTACTGGCTTCATATTAGAACTGAGAACATTGAATTCTTGCTTCTCCACTCCTGTGACGCTTTACTAAGAAGAATGTGTTCCGACTCCACAAAGTCTCAAAGCTGCA
This sequence comes from Galagoides demidoff, assembly GCA_963574575.1. NCBI lineage: Eukaryota > Metazoa > Chordata > Mammalia > Primates > Galagidae > Galagoides > Galagoides demidoff. The sequence continues at coordinate 6,270 of CAUYQV010070850.1, forward strand.
GATGCTGACGTGGATGTGGATAGAAGGAAACACACTTTGGTTTGACACTTCCTCGGGGAAGAGATCTGAGGGCTGTCGTGTTTGGAGGAAGCAGGACTTGGAATTGAAGGAGGAGCAGGACTTGGACTAACGGAGAGAAGGGAATCTAACCCAGGAATGTAACCTAACAAAGAAAAGTTACATTTATTTTAGGAGCAATATATAGATTGGTTTGGTGAAGGTGTTTTGTTATTGGTAGAAAGAGATGACGCTGGGGGACTAGAAAGTCAGAGAGGTGGTTGGGAGCCTCCAGTCCAATTCAAGAAAACGAAAGAATTCATATGAAAGGAAAGATGAAGTATATTTTGAAGAATTAATGGATAAGACAAAACAATTGATTGGATGTAGGGGCTAGAACAACCCAATGCAAAATTCTTTAGAATTGAGCCTTGAACAAAGGATGGAATCATTAACTGAAATAGCAAAGTGTAGAGGAGAGTTTGGGTTTTTTTTTTCCAGAGAAGATGTAGTTTTATGTTACAAGCAACATCACTGTGATGCTGAGATGTCCATCAGGCAGCTGGAGATGTGCGAATCAGTTTAGAATTTAGCAGAGCTGGTATTCTAGATTGGAGAGCATGTGAAGTGCAGGTGAGAGGCAAAGTCACACGGGGAACAGAGATGTGCAGCACTTAGCAAAATGGCTGGCATGTGCTTATCTCAGTATATGGCCACTGAATTAAAACTAAACTTTCATCTTTTTAACAGAACACTTTGTGTTGGAAGTGACAGAAACTCATCCCAAGTTGGATGTCCAGGTCATACAACAGAGTAATTCAGGAGCACGGCTGGCTGTAAGCATGACTGGGTCGATATGTTTACATAGTTAGGGATTTTTAAGTCTCAGCCCTGCTTTGTTCTGTTCGCTTTTTTTCTTAGTGAGCTCTCTGCTTATCTGGCACAATCTACCAGCTTAGCCACCCCTGCAAAAAGATTCTTTTTTTTCCACCACATTCTGAGTAAATACCAGAATTCACTCTGCCTGGAAAAAACTTGGAACATTATACCATCTCTGAACCAGTTACTCTGATTCTGATTAACCAGGCCCATCCCTAGATTCAGGGGTAGTGTAAGGCTCACCAAAAGACATTTACACAAAACCTAAAAGGGGATAAGGACAAGGATAGATTTAAAGACAATCAGGGTTCTTTCTCTACAAGAGGGAAGCATTGACATTAGGCAGGTAAGTACAATATATCTCGAGTATCGGAATTGTGGGGCAGATGAGAAGCTGAAGACTGGATCTAGAGTATATTCACATTTTCAGGGCAAGAAGAAGGTGGGGTCAGTGAAATAGGAACAAAAGTTTCATCAGGGAAGGTTGATCAATGCCCATGAAGCACAAATGGGAGCTATTCGGGCCTGAAACGTGACTCCACCGTGGGATATTGCCTTGGATAAAACATAACATTGTCTCTGTTTCTACACTGTAGATTCTTTCAGTAATTTAGAAATACAGCAAGACATTCCAAAGTCCAAAGGTTGTAATGAAATAGCTATTTCTACCATTCTCACTTCTTTTGTAACCAGATTTAATTCGTGTGACAGAGAGATTTAAGGAAGAAAGAGCAACCTAAGTAAATGCTTCACTTTATGGCTTTTATAATTCAAGGTTGTTAGAGAGGTTTTCCTAAGAAAGAGAGGGAAGAGAACGATGTCAGTTCCTCATGACTGCTATTTCTCTCTCTTCTTGATATATTTTAAGGCTGACGCAGGCATTACTGAGATTCAGCCCGGTGGAAGCTGGCCTTGTCTTGTTGTCACTCTGGCTTCTACCTGCTCCCTGCTGTCTTTCTCCTCCCCTGTGAGGGTGTCAGGCAGCAAGGGATGGGACGGGCTCTCCTGCACCAGGGACTCATGTGGCCGTAGTCAGAGGATGTTATGTTCACCTATTAGAGTCTCAGGACCATCCTGTCATGTACTAAGTTTTCAACAATTATACCTTGTTATTAATATTACTATCATAATTATTATTAAAAATCTGTCCACATGGCAAATGCCAGCATTCAGCCCATTGCTTCATGTAGGAACCCGCTATTGGGGTTCTTATTTCTTTCCCTGAGATGCAACTTATATTCCAAGAGTTAGTCCCTGTGGTGTTAGCCAGATCACTGTTCCTTGAGCCAAACGTCATATTTAACAGTTGTTTTACTTTTTGAATATTCTTTCTTGCATTTGCTTTCAGTTATTTCAATCCTTTCTGACTTGATTCCACAATTTTGGGGTTTTAGGGCTTTACGTACCCCCAGCCCAGTGCTATGTTTGGCCTATTTCTTGAGGTACATTTATTCTGTGAAAATTGTAAAATCAAAAATATGGTGTATTTCTGTGTATTGATCTATTCATATATGTAGATACATACATATGTAACACATATACTCACATATGTGCAGCCAACAATTCTTCCCCAAATCTTTAATGAGAATGAGGTTGTGTGCAGGTGATGTCTTATTAAGAGTATCCTCTAGCAGATAAATGTCAAAGATATTTTTTTTTTAAAAAAAGACACCCATAACAACGGCTGTCATTATCGTGTGTCCTTACCATGAGCTGAGGACTGTGCTATGTGATTTAAATGCATTATTTTATGTCATTTTGCCTCTATAGTAACCTTGCAAAGAGATATTTCCCTTGGTTTATATGTGTGGCAGCTGAGGAGCTGAGATGTGAATTAGAATGTGGCAGGGGCAGGCCCCACATGTAAACGTGTCTGCTGGCAATGACTGTGCTTTTGCCAACCATAAGAATCACTGCCTGCCAACACCATTGTCTACAGCTCTGTTGGAAATGGCTCCATCCTTGACTTAAGCACCAAGTGAGCTAAACAACCCCTATTAATAAAAACTATTCCATGACATAGGAAGCGTTTATTGTACTGCTGTTCTGACTTAGCGTCCTGATACTTAGATATTAATATAGGCGATTGATAAACATTTTTGTGAAGAGCTTTGTTATATCAAATTGGCATTTTCTCTCTTTTTAAGATTTGTCAGTGTGTATATTTTATTCTCTCGTATAATTTTTTTCAGGCTGTACTGCGATTAAAAAAAAAATTCTTCTTGTTCCTTTGGGTTCTACTCACAGTTTCTCTAGGGGATACATAATCATGTGGATATATTGTGGAGGTAGTGCATTTCCAGAATAGGACTAACAACTGGGAACACAGTGACTTTGAAAGCGTGCCCTGTAGAGATGCATGTGCTGAAATGCAGATTGCTCCAATTTGCTGCTCACATGTCCATCTCTGCAGGGATTGTTACTTTCCAGGGTTGTGCCGTCAGAAATCAATTCCGCTCACTCATGGAGATTATTGAAGATTAAGAGCAAAGACAAAGCCCAAAATCAATGTGATGTGATTATACTTATCTGTATAAGTACTGACAATTTTTAGTCACCGAGAAATTATATGAATTTAAAAAATGGTTTTGATGAGACTGAGCACTATCAGAAAACTAATTTGGTTTCTTTCCTAAAGGAGAATATGGAGAATGTACTTTCCAGCCACTAACATGGTATATGAGGCAAGAACACTCTGTGTCTGTTTCTTATTTGATAAGAACTGTGCAGTTCTTTCTTTAAAACTCTGCAGTTTACAAAATATGTCATAACTTAAATTGGCATATAGAAGCATGATGTGGCAAATGTTCCTCAGTCAATTTTCAAGGGATTGGAGCATTTCCCAATCCTTTCAAAGCAAAGAGATAAAGTGTGTGTGTGTTTTTTTTTTATAATTCCCAAAGGAGGATATTATTATATATAAATACAGATCCTTTTGAATTGTTAAACAGGCCATGATTTTAATGCCCATTTTCCCTGCCTCTCAATTTTAATATTATTTTCAATGGATCATCAGATTTCACAGAAAAAAAAATACGATGTTTTTTTAAGTTTTATTAAATTAAATCTGGAAAATTTTGGAATGCAGCACCATTAGATTTCGAGATATACCTGGAGCCTGAAATCAAATATCTGCATTTCTACAGATTGATTCTATTAGGGGTACTAGGCAATCTTTGCAAGGAAAAAACATACATACCTCCCATCTTTTCACCATATTGTCTTTTCTAAATATGAACCCAAATCATTGAAATTTAAGATAACGAATAGGCTTTCAATACTTTCATTTATAAACAATGTAACTATGGAAACCAAACTAACACTTACATGTCCAGGAACAATTCCCAGGAGCATGTCTGTGCCCCTCTTGTCTAGGTTTATCCCATTCATGCAGGGTGAAGATCAAGCTTTTTTTTTTTTTTCCTTTGATTTGTGTCCAATGCAAAGAATATTTCCGGAATATATTCTCTGGCAGCTTATTGTGCGGTGCAAAATAGCCTCTAATATTTCTTATTATTCTCATCATTGTCTGAACCAAGGTTTGTAAACTGAAATGCCCGTGGGGCTTGGCAAAGGAAGCCTGTGGGTGAAAGTGGGGACTGTTGCAAAATGATCCCCTATTTGAAGGGATCAGCAGCTACTCTGCTCTAACAGAGTATTGGCAGATGGAAGTTGGAAGCCAGTGTTGTCAGGACTGTCTAGTCTTTTTTTTTTTTTTTTTTTGCTTTAGCAGGTCCAGGCTGGGTTCAAACCCAACAGCCCCAGGGCATGTGGCCGGTGCTCTAACCACTGAGCTACAGGTGCCCAGCGACGACCTTTTATTCTTATTAAAGAAAACAGAAATTCCTTTATTATTGTTATTCTTGTTATAAACATGAAATATCTTAATGTCTATATACTGTGGACTAATTCTATCTAAAAGATAATGCATAGGCCAAATAAAAACACATCTGTGAGCCTATGTGAGCTAAGGTCCACCAATCTCAATGTGATGGCTAATGCATGATACCATATGACATCCTTATTGGGTGTGTTCCCTGCCAGGTCTTCGGATGTCTGTCAGTAGAGGCATAAGGCTTTGTAAGGCTTTGCCATCACATCAAGCCCACATCTGGGACCTTAATCTTGTTACTCGTCTAATGCTGTTGTCAAGGATTGCTTTTTCTTCCTCAGTCAGAGCCTTTTTCTTATATTCCACTTTGACTGATTTGTTTTCGGCCTTATTTACTGTTACTAAAAGCATGACCAGATTGCAAACCTCCCTCAGTTGGGGGTCTGCATTGTTAAGCTTGCTCTTCAGGCCTATGGTTTGGCTCTTGTGTTATGTAACAGACTTTACTGATGCCGACTTCCTGGCTACCTTGATCCTCATCACCTCTTCCTGACATTTTCAGTTGCTTTTCGAGGCCCCCTATCTTATCTTGATAAGACTGATGCCAGTGACTTGCCTGTCCAGGTGCTTTCTGGATCCTGGGTTCAGCATGCCTGACTGGATTGACTCTTTTTAATTAGAACTCTTCCGTCTCAGAGGTAGATCTGCTCCGTGGCTGTCTTAGTCGCTCAAACCCTGCTTTAAATAACCCTTCATGTCTGCCTGTAACATCAGGTAGAAAACCTTGGGAAAATCTTGCTTTTGCAGCTGCTTTTATCATGAAAAATTTAAAACCAAAAATGAAGACGAACATTTTCCTGTCCGTACAGATGCATGCAGTTCAAATGGACTTTACTTTTTCTTATCCAAAAGCGACTGTGCATATGGCTTATACGAAAAGTATATCAGTGGTTATTTTATTAGTTTAGTCACAGCACAGTCAATTTATACAGGAAAGGGCATGCTATTTTTTAAAACTCCATGCTGATTGATGAAAGAATAAACACTAGTGCTGGTAGAATGAGTAAGATAACAACCTGTCGAGAAACTCTTACAGAGTTGAAAGAGATCGAGAAGTTGCTGGAATGATGAAGGTGCTACCTGCTGAAAGGTCTTTTTAGTGTTACATCTCTCAAAGAATATAGTAACTCCTGATATATTATTTTTTTTTTAGATCAGCGATCCTGGATCCTGAAGAACAGCACCGAAGGACTGAACGTTGATAGGGAGATTTCCTTTGAAAATCGGTTTTTAAATTCCAAATTCCAGAAAGTTTAAACTTCTTTTCATTTAAATTCCATCGCACCTGTCATATTGATTCGTGTTGTTTTGGAGGAAGGAAGAATGTGGTCAATGGCTTCTGCCACCCTCCCTTAGGCTTCTCTTTGCTCCTCTTTGTGTGATTGGGACAGGTGGTGCCCGGTGCCTGGTTATGTCAAGAGCTGAAGATATTTGAAGGTTGGATCCGAAATATTGATTGAGTGTGCTCCAAGAATTTTAACTACAACGTAGAAAACAAATTGCTAGAATTGTTGATGACAGATTGAGCCTTTTCTGGTTTCATTTCTTATGTACTATGTCCTGTGTAAGCCTGTTTCAGAAGAAAAGGTCCCGTTTTCAAGATATTTCAATCTCAAAGATGGAAAATAAATCATAAGTAAATATACATATAATATAATAACAAAATAAATCATAAGCAAATATATATATAATATAATAACATGTATACATTGGAAATACAATGTGGCATATAGATATAAAACGTGTACCAGTATCACATGTGTATTATGGTGTTTTGTGGCAAATTACATGCCAGCTGGTTTAGCTATGTGACCTTCATTTTGCTTATCCATGGAAGCCTTAGAGAAGATGCTGTGGGATCTGGGTTTTGCTTTGTAAGAAGTTGACATTTAGTGGCATGGAGATATGGCATAGGTGTAAGTTTGGAATTTTGGGGGAAGAGGGAGTATAAGGACATATGATTTTCTGAAAAACCAAAGGAACCAGACTGGACACATTTCTTTGAGTGTTCTCTTTATAGCATCACCTTAGAATCTTACATATTTAATCCAGAGGGCTTTCATTAATAGCATTGCATTTATTTAGGAGTTGCCCTTTTAAGTTATATTTTAAAATTATGTCCATTTGTGTCAAGTGTTCAGCCCTTCAAGATAAATGTGATCTTCAGCGTAAAATGGAATTGGAAAAGTAATGTGGGCTATAGAAATAGATAATCTGGCTTGTGTATTTTTTCATGCACACAGGTTTCAGATAATTAGACTGGTTTTCTTACCTAACCCATAAGAAAATTCTGCGTGTATTTAAAAATTTTTTTCAAATATATTTTGAGTAACATCAGCATCAACAAATAAGTACATTGTTCCATGTACTTCTGTGATTTTTTTTTTTAAGGAAAACATTGATTGAGGTATATAAGTTTTTTTTTCTTTTAATTTCTTGCCTTCCAGAGAAAAAAGTAACAAGAAAGTAAATCTGAATAAAGACCAAGTAACAAATAATACTAATAAGGTTGCCAGATAAAATATGGCAGTTGAATTTGGATTTCAGAAAAGCAACAAATAATTTTTGATGTAATTTATAAGTATGTTCCATGCGACATTTGGATATAGTTTAGACTAAAAAAATTCCTTGTTTCTCTGAAACTTAAATTTAATTATGGGAGTTCCTCGTTTTTATTTGCTAGATCTTGCAACCCTGAAAGCTGATCAGTAGTTACATCATTTTTTATTTGTTTTGTTTTGGACAAACACTTGTGGAATACCTTCCTTTTTTTTTTTTTTTTTTGCAGTTTTTGGCTGGGGCTGGGTTTGAACCCACCACCTCTAGCATATGGGGCCAGCGCCCTACTCCTTTGAGCCACAGGTGCCACCCAAGGAATACCTTCTATGTAACAACATGGCCATATATCTGGTGTAAGTCACAGAATCCATACCTCCCTCAAAGTGTGTACACTTTAGCAGAGGGAATAAAAAATATGTGGTTAAACATATTCTAAGAGAAATTCCAATGAGTGCTCTAAGAGAGATACAAACAATGACCCTTCAAAGAATAAAGGGGTTACCTTTGGTTGAGGAAACCAAGGAAGAAGCAGTTGAGTTGATAGGTTTAGGTTAAAAGGATTAATAGGATTTTACCTATTGATGCAAAGCTAGTTAAATAGCTGTTACATTAGAACAAGAAGTCAAGAGCTCAGACTGGAGAGAGAGTGGATACTTCTGAGAGCTACTTGCAATCTACGTGAGTGTTTGAGAATCAGGTAGTAGGTTTTCTTCAGGAGACGCTTTCCTCCAGAGAAGCCAGCTTCAGAATGGATAAAAATTTGGTTTTCAGGATTGCTTGGAGTTTTGAGAAAATACTCAAGTTTTCAAATTGAATAAACATTTTTTTTTTTCCTGTTTAGTTAGGAAAGAACTTTCCCATTAAAAAGAAAGCAGTTAAAGTAAGGGCTGGTGTTTATTAAAATAGAAAGGAATACTTAGAAGCAGCCCAAGAGGTCAGTGCATAAAGCTGAACAGAGAATTTAATAGACTTTTACTGTGGTTCCACAGATTTTATCATTGATATCCAATTTCAATTCGTGAGGAATACATTCTAGGTCTTTAATGTGTATTTCGGAGGGCAGCTTTATTTTCTGTACTGAATGGCTTCTTTAACTCATATTGAGACATAAGATTCCTTGTAGGCCACTATTTGGCAGACCCTATGGTGGGATTTGGTTTAGAGATATAAACAAAGTCAAAGGATCCTGTCCTGGGGGTGACATTCAAATTAGCTAAAAGCTGGAATGGAAAGAGCCTTGAGAAATCGGAATGCATGCTTGTCAGACACTACCCTAACACCTTATTAGTACTGCTGAAAATTGGTCTCCTTGCTGTCCCCATGGAACTGACTAATTTTTTATCCCTGTTTTCAAGTAAATTTCAATTAGATTTTTAAATGAAATTATATCTGTAATTCTGAAAACATGGGAAAAATATAAAGAAAAACATAATAATCACATGTAATTACATAATCTTAGCCACCAGAGAAACATTCAACACTTTAGCATACATTTTTCCCTATAATATGTTCTATTTTGTGATGTGAATTTATTGCTAATATCATATATATTTTTTCAGGCTGATGATTATTCTTTTAAAACATAGTTTATGGGCAGCACTGTGGCTCAAAGGAGTAGGGTGACGGCCCCATATACTGGAGGTGGCGGGTTCAAACCCAGCCCCGACCAAAAACTGCAAAAAAAAAAAAAATACATAGTTTATATTGGCTAATAGTTGTCATATAAAAATATAAGAATTTTCCCTTTTTTTTTTGAGACAGAGTCTCACTTGATCACCCTTGGTAGAGTACTGTGGTGTCTTAACTCATAGCAACCTCAAACTCTTGGGTTCAAGTGATCCTCTTGCCTTAGCCTTCCAAGTAGGCAAGGACTAGAGGTACCTGCCACAATGCCTGGCTATTTTTAGAGACAAGGTCTCTCTTTGGCTCAGGTTGGTCTCAAATCTGGGAGTTTAGGCAATCCACCTGCCTCAGCCTCCCAAGTGCTGGGATTACAGGTATGAGCCACTGTGTCTAGCCCAATATTTTTTCTATATTTTTAAATATTGAATGTCTTCCAATTTTTTATGTAAAATATGTATGCAACATATACCTTTATATCTAAATCTTTATGCTCCTTCTTCGTCATTTATTTCCATCAAGTATCTTGACTGTAACTATTAACTATGTACTTTTAAAGAGGTTCAGGTTAAATTATCGATATTTTGTATTCCCTTCTGGCCATTCACATTTATTGATATTATAATTGTAGAATGGGAGACTAATTGCACAGTATTGATATATTATTACATCTAGATTTGTAAAAGGTATTAATGCTTTACATGGTATCAAATGAACAAGGGTCATTATTGAAATATTTAGAGATTGCAAGAATATCAATTCATTAACTAATGACATGAGTGTACTCATTTTTAAAATGCCGATTATCTTCATGATAACAAGGCTCTGATCATTCACTATAAAATCATTGAGAGTAATTTGGTGAAAGATCATCTAAATTACCTACATATTATGACATTTTATGTCTTCAGATACCTTTCCGTAGTTAAAATGTATATTCTCTTTAATCAGATTTTTTTTTTTTTTGAGACGGTGACTCAAGCTGTCCCCCTGGGTAGAGTGCTGTGGCACCACAGCTCACAGCAATCTCTAACTCCTAGGCTCAAGTGAGTCTCCTGCCTCAGCCTCCCAAGGAGCTGGGACCATAGGCGCCTGCCACAACGCCCAGCTATTTTTTGGTTGCAGCCATCATTGCTGTTTGGCAGGCCCGAACTGGATTTGAACTCGCCACCTTAGGTGTATGTTGCTGGAACCTTAGCCACTTGAGCCACAGGCGCCGAGTCTCTTTAATCAGATTTATAGAATTCCAAGCTCCTCACTAAAATCAATTTCATAACATACATTTTAGGGATGAATTATTCCTGGACTTCCTAACTTTAGAAATCATGAGTAGATCTCAAAGATTCATGCTATCTGAAGGATTGAAGTCTTTCTTCTGGCTTTCACTGTTGTGTGACTTTTCTGCTCAGAGCAAACACCTCCAGATGCATTTTCCATGACTTTGAGCTTCCCTGTGGATCTGCGCTGTGATCCCCCTGGCCCACTCTGTTGGTGTGGGCAGATACAAAATTGAATTTACATTATTTTTGACTTATCAACCCTCTAATCCCTTGTGGACATGAAACTTTAGAAAATCCAGAGTTGACTCTTACTGAAGGAAAAGGTCAAGGGACCTAGACCAGACAGTTAGGAGTAGGAGCAAAATGTGATAATTTGTTAAATTCTACTAAGCACTACAAAACGTTGAGGCATAAGAAGGAAAGAAAGTTCTAATAACTACTTAGAAATGAGAATTACTGGCTTGGGGAGACATTAGAGGTCCTCCTCCTAGCCCTTGTCTTTTTTTTTTTTTTTTTTTTTTGTGACAGAGTCTCAAACTAGTCCCCTGGGTAGAGTGCTGTGGCATCACAGCTCACCGCAACCTCCAACTCCTGGGTCAAGCGAGTCTCCTGCCTCAGCCTCCCAAGTACCTGGGATCACAGGCGCCCGCCACAACGCCTGGCTATTTTTCGGTTGCAGCCGTCATTGTTGTTTGGTGGACCCGTGTTGGATTCGAACCCGCCCCCTTAGGTGTATGTGGCTGGCACCTTAGCTTTTTTGTCAGTGAGAATTCTAAAGTTTAGAGGCCCTTCATTCAAGATTGCAGAGGTAGATCCTGATGGGACTGAGCTGAGGACCTAGGTTTCCAACATGCCCGTTCAGTTGTGATAGAGGGATTGTTACAGTTGTCAGAAATCACTAAACAGAGGCTATCTGTGACTCTAGGTGGTTGGGGGGTGGGTAACCTGTTTGGTCTCATTCAAGAAGAAATATGATTTTTTTGCAGTTCTTTGAATCTGGTTATCATCTACATTCTTTCCTTGTCACACATGTTTTGTTCCATCTGCTTGATTTTATTTCCCATGGATACAGAGCTCTAATTGTATAACAGAATCCAAAGAGAAATTGGGTTTGCTTACAATATCTTTGTAGCCAGCTTCGTGGAAAGTTTTGCCTCGTAAAGTGAAATGTGCACATATTACTGTATTGTGGATATAGGATATATTGCTTTACACTAAGCCTTTAAAGCAATTTAAAGTGACTAACAGAGTTTTCAGATCTACATAGCTTTTGCTCTCACTGAATATCTTTAAAAGACTATATATCTGTGGTCCGATTTGATGGGGAAAGTTCAAATATTAATCTCATTTGTTCTTCTGCCTATTTATTCAAAGTAGCCTGGGTTAGCCAGAGGCTCTTCTCCACTTTAAGTTTATGAATAAATATAGTTATACTCAAAAATTAATAGAAAAGGGGGATGAGGAGTGAGCAGGACAAATGATTTAAAGCTTTATTTTCTAGGGTTCCTGACTCTTTCCCTGTGTGGTGAACATCTGTAATAATGCGGGTCAGGAAATGAAATCTGCCTCATCTTGGCAGTCTCAGAGGACCCAGCCCAGCCTCTGTGTGGGTGATCCGTATTTTAATTAGATGGAATTGTTTCCAGAGTTTCCCTGGGGAACTTCCTCCCTTCTAATAAGGATAGCTTAGGCTAAACAGGATCCATCTAAGAATGAGCCAGAAGCCCTGATTTCGCTCTGGGTCCAAACGTGTAATAATATAATACTATCACGGCTTGTCTTAGAACTCAAGGCTCACCCTAGCCTAAACTCAAAGTACTCGTCTCAAAATTAGCCTGTAGCATTAAAATCATCAGGCAGGAAATACATAACTCCTATTCACTTTTTCCACTGACAGACACAAAATTAAATTCACATATATTTTTTTTTTAAGTCATCAAGAAGTGTCCTTCTTTCCTTTTCACTGGGCTTAGAGTCTTACCAAGCATTAAGGATTCTCATTCAGAGCTTGTGAAAGCATTGCATGAAATCCCTGCTGTCTTTCTTGCTGCTAGTCCAACCTGATATGAAAGACCATTAAAATCAGAAGCTATAATCTAGCAGTTGTTAAACTTTGTCCCTCCCAAAGATGTGCTTGGTGGCTGGCTCAGTCACATGTAACTAGTTGCTAAAATTTAAATATTGGAATGTCTTGCATAGAAAGGCAGCTTTCTGACTTCTCAAATTTGGGGAATATGACAGTTCTGAGGCCACATTTCTGTGTGGGAATATTTGCCTGGGGAAGAGAAGCTGGGACCCCTCATTAGATGAGTCACATGCACTTTTATACGCAGTCCCCCATCTGGCCTACTTTACATGTTTATCTTACCTCTACCTTATGCTTTAGATACTTGAGCCTTGGACGTAAGCAATGGTTTCCTAAGTAGACAGCATGAGGCACAGGAGCGTATCAGACCCACAGTAAGTCCCAGCTCCTCTCCATCTTTAAGGTGGAACTTATACACATCTCCAAGCTCCTGTGAGCTGTGTCATTCACATCTAATAATAGAGAGGGTTTCTTCCTATGTTTGTTGTGACTTTTCTTTTCTTCTTTTTTTTCCTTTGTTTGTTTGTTTGTTTTTGGTTTTTTAAATTATTTTTTATTAAATCATAACTTCGTACATGGATGCATTTATGGGGATCAGAGTACTGCTTCGATATACAACATGAAATGCTTGCATTGAACTAAGTAACATATCCATTTCAATTATACTTATTTCTTAATAGTTTTGAAATGTACCATTGCATCATGCACATTAGGTGAGGTCCCCCCAAATGTCCATCCTCCTCTCATATCCCTCCTCCCCTCCCCTTTTTCTCCTCTTCCCTTCTACTTTCTGCACTATAGTTATGTTAGGCTATTCTCGAGGGTTTGGGTGATTATATGTTGATTTCATTTATGAGTACATTGGATACTTTTTTTCCCCATTCTTGAGATATTTTACTAGAAGAATATGTTCCCAGATCCATCCAGATAAACATAAAATATGTTAAGTCTCCATCTTTTTATGGCTGCATTGTATTCCATGGTATACATATACCACAATTTGTTAGTCCATTCATGGGTCAATGGGCACTTGGGCTTTTTCCATGTCTTGGATATTATGAAATGGGCTGCAATAAACATTCTGGTGCAAATGTCTTTGTTGTAACATAATTTTTCATCATCTGGATATATACCTAGTAGAGGAATTGTACAATTGAATGGTATGTCTACTTTTAGTTCCTTGAGTTTTCTCCAAACTTCTTTCCAGAAAGGTTGTATTAGCTTGCATTCCCACCAGCAGTGTAGAAGTGTTCCTTTCTCTCCACATCCATGTCCATTGGTTTTTTTCAAATTAGTTTTTTTTCCCCTGAGTACATTTTGTTTAGTGATTACTGTGAGGCTGATATTAAAATTAGTTCACAGTACTTTTATCACTAAGCCATTACAAGTGACTCAGATTTCATTTCTATAAGAGAAAAGATATCTTTGGTTCAAAAATAGTTGCCATAGGCAATCAAGATACAGAAAACTGCAATTTGTTTAAGATATGGGAAGTAAAGGTTTTTATATCTCTTTGGCCTTTTTTTCTTTCTTTTCTTTCTTTTTTTTTTTTTTTTTTTTTTTGCAGTTTTTGGCTGGGGCTGGGTTTGAACCACCTCTAGCATATGGGGCCAGCACCCTACTCCTTTGGGCACAGGCACCACCCTGGCCTTTTATTTTAAGTTTGCCTTTCTCTTATTTTTTTAGATGAGGAAAGTGAAGATGCAAAAATTAGTTGTCTTTTAGTAGGTTCATGGACATATATATGAGTCTCAGTGTTAACACTGGAATTAGGCCTAAAGCCAAGTTAGTTAGCCACTGGGAACAGGTCACATCAGATGGCCTGTCCAAAACACAGTTGATATGGGTACCATCATAGGAAGAGCTCTTTGAGCACAAGTGTCTAGCCTTCTGACTAATACTCAGCCAGGGCCTGTGCCTAGGCTCACATTGTTTCTTTTGGAGCTTACATTTTTTCCACTGGTGGACAATGTACTCATAAATCCAAATATATGTGGACAAAATGAAATTTAACTTTTTCCCTTTTTATCATAGTGAAATATATATAACATAAAATTTGCCATTTTAACCATTCTCATACCATTCATAGTTGTATAGCCAATCGAATCCATTCATATTGTTGTATAACCACGACCATCCAGCTCTAGAATTTTTTTTACTCTGAGTTAAGAGTATCTCTACTTAAATATCACTCAAAGATTTCTCAAGTCTGTATACCTGTCTTCCTCTGTTAGTAATTTTGCTCTTTGTAATAAGCTCATGATGTAATTTTATTGGCATGAAATTTCTTGGCCACAACATTGAAATGTAGTCAGATATAGGAGGAACCTAATCTCAGCCTGCTAGTTTGGTGTCTGGTGGGAGTTGTATGAGAGAAGCAGGTGGGTGCTGAATCTCACCGTTCTGGTAATTCACCAGATGATTGATGAGACGGATGGACAGATAGATAGCTTTGCCAAGAAAAAAAAATTTAGGCGGGCTACGTACACACCATGATCTGAAGACATTGTGTGACTCCATTGCGGCCTATGGGGTCCCTAGGATCCTAGAAAATTCTTAGAAGGCTGTGTTTGGTCATTTGTGGAGGGTGCCAAAAATATAAATACAAATTTTAAGAAAGGAAAAAACTATTAAAATTGTAGTACTCAGTATAGACCAATAACAAAAGATGAATACAAGTCACATTTGACTTCTGCAGTTACAAGAGGTGCTCAAAGTAGTTACTATCAGTGTTCAGACACTTCTGATTATGGTGAACTACTGCTTGAGCAATGCTAACCAAAAGTATCCACTTGTGTCACCGCACATGCCATTTCACAGTACCATGTGTCTCAAACTTACCATGAATGTGTGCACTTGTTAGGCAGGTTGGAGGTTCTGTCACATACTCATACCTCCATTGTCATTGAACTTCCACAATGTTTTTGAATTTCCAATATCACTTCAAAATGGTCTTGCTCTCTTCCAATGACAACCATTGTTTCTGTCATTTTCTTTCACGGTCCTGCTTGTCCCATGGTGACACCAGCATTCACTTGATTATGAGCAAATATCACACTACACATTTCTGCTGTAATTTAATTCAACTTCAAAATGTAATACATAGCTAATATCTAAAATTCTTAACTAATATCTGGCATTGTTTTAGTGTTGTTGTTGTTGTTGTTTTTGAGACAGAGTCTCACTGTGTTGCCCTGGGTAGAGTGCTGTGGCATCACAGCTCACAGCAACCTCCAACTCTTGGTCTTAAGCAATTCTCTTGCTGCAGCCTCCCACATAGCTGGGACTACAGGTGCCCGCCACAACTCCAGCCTATTTTTTGGTTGCAATCGTCCATGTTGTTTAGCTGGCCTGAGCCAGGCTCAAACCCCACCAGCCTCGGTCTGGTGGCTGGCACCAAAACCACTGTGCTACGGGCACCGAGCCTATTTTAGTGTTTTTAAAATTTGTTTTCTTTTTTGTTTTCGAGATGGGGTCTTGCTATGTTGCAATGTTGCCCAAGCTGTTCTTGAAATCCTAGGCTCAAGCCATCCTTCCAAGTAGCTGTTACGACAGGTGCATGCCATCATACCAGTCTTCGCTTTAATATTTCCTGAACGTTTTCTGTTTTCTTTGAGTCACAGGTCTGGGGGAGTATTTTTCATAAGGACAGTTTGTGTTCCCAGTCTTTTCATATATAAAAATTACCTCAAGCACTTCCAGACCGATTCACTAGATTAGCATAATTTAAACATAGCTTAAAGGCTATTCTGAATTCCAGTGAGATCAGTAGTGATGAGAAATAAAATTTAAATATCATAATTTCCCCAAGCAAGGGCAGGTGTAGGGGTGAGAACATTTCTCCTTTGTTAACCTTAAGCATAGTTTATAACTTCACACCTTATAAACAGAAACAGTGCCTGTGGGTTTAATTAGTGTTTATTTCTCATCAATTTCCCCCCTCCCCCCTTTTTGGCTGCAGAATTAATGATATTTGGAAATGTCTGGAGTTCATTTTTTTTTTTTTTTATTGAATGGTAACTATGTACATTAATGCACTTCTGGGGTACAGTGTGGGGTTTTCACATGCAATCCGAAATACTTCCATCAAACTGATTAACACAGCCTTCATGTCATTTTCTCAGTTATAGTTTTAAAACGTTCTGATTCTACTCTTAGAGAGTTTCACTTGTACCCCTGTAAGATAGACCTCAAAAATGGTCCCTCCAATCCCCCTCCCTCCACCCATTCTCCCTTCCCTTCTCCC